>VZRR01003882.1:1667-42729 GCA_013398015.1 Oreocharis arfaki
TGTGGATGCCCCATCCCTGGGAGTGTTCAAGGCCAGGTTGGGTGGGGCTGCTCTAATGAAAGATGTCTCTGTCCGTGGCAGGGAGTCAGAATCAGATGTTCTTTAAGGTCCCTGCCAGCCCAAACCATTCTCTGATTCCGCGATTCTACGTGCATGAATGAACGAGTTCCATTCTACAGTTCTGCACTCCGTACATTACAGCATGTTTCACATTACCCAACAGGGCCTGCTGCCAGCAGCATCACCTGGTTTAATACAGAAATGCGAACATACATTAAGGGGCGGACGGAACACTAATATAAAGCTAATGTTTGTGAACCCAAGGGTTTCATTCTGAAAGCAAATGTGAAATTTGAGGAAACCATAAAGGGTGCCAAACCCAGAAAATCCCTCCTCAGACACACCTTTTCATACCTGCGTTCTCAAGTAGGGAAGTGTTCTTTCTTATACTTCAGTTCTGCAAATGCTCATACACAGAGAAAATGTGTTTCCTCAGACCAGTCTTGCTGTTTTCCCTGAAAGTACTCTAGTGTGCAAAGCTAAGCAAGCACAAAGAAATGTGAAGAACACAGACCTTCTTTTAAACACTTTCTTAATCCTCCCTTAGTTTACGGCACTGTTAATCTCATGCATACCCTCTGGAGTTGAAATAAAACAAGTGAAAGTGACCAAAAGAATAAAATCCACCATAAGAACAAGACTTGAAATGGACACAAATGTCAAATTCAGTAGATACAGTTTCTTCTCAAGATCCTGACCACCATAGATCCTCCGCATAACACCTCAGGCTGCAAACATAACACAATTTATTTAAAATTAGCATGACAGACACCCCCTACCCTTTCTGGCTGCTGTGCAAAGTCAATAGGAAATGTGTCATCAAGAAATTCTTTTCCCCTTTCTTAACAGCTTTCATAAGAGATCAAATCTATCTTGCATTGAAGTCCTGGCCCCACTGAAAACCTCCAGTAAAACTGACACTGACTTTAAGATCCAAATGACAATACCTTAGTTGATGTGATTCAAGGTCTCCATGGCAGCCAGTGACAGCCACTGGAAAGCACAAGGCAGAGCACGGAAACAATAGGCCCTGCCCTGGCAAATAACTTCAGTGTTTGGACAAATATATTCAAGATTTCATTTATGTTACATCACTTAGAAATGATCAGTCCAAGTCCTTGGGTAAAACTAACCTTGATCCTGTTAGTAGTCTGTCAGGAAAGTGTTGTATTCTTCAGAAATGGGTGCATTAAATATTACACCAATCATTCTGGAAAGCAGAGAGAAAAATAAATACTTTAATTCCAGCATTCTGATTCAATTTTACCAGTAACGAGGAAGAAAAGGCAATCTCTATCTGAGCATGCTTTATAGCAGAAGTAATTTCCTTCTCCTGCTTTGAACTTTACCCTGAATCCAGAATCCTACACCCAGGAGAAGGCTTCAGGATGCCTCTTCAATGCTAAGTTATGGGCATTTGTATCTGATAAAGGTTTTTAAGAAGTTTCTCTGATCTTCATAAAGTTCTATGACTTTCATCAGCCACTGAAGCTTTCCAAATTTGTCTGTGTCCAAAACAGACAAAAGGAAAAGGATGTAGTTTTATTTCTTCTTATCTGAGACTTTAAATAAACAGATATAATCTGTCTATTGTTTGAATCATAAACAACTGTCTGCTGAGAGTGACCTTCAGCATGCTGTATTGAGAAACTTACAGAACATGTAACATATTATGGTACATTTTTTTTCGATATTTGGATTCTGCCATGTCTTTTATAATCCCTGTAGAATAGAAACTATCAAGCAATGCAAAAGTTTCCAAAATACCCTGTTAGGGAAAAAAAAAAAGTGATTGAAGCAAAATATATAACTTAAGTATTTCATGTATGCTTTCCTCCACTACTAGCAAAGAATCAAAATTTTAAAAATTCGAGTGCTAGGTCAATTTAACATTTTGACTACTAGTGTTAATTTTCATTTCCATGGAGAAAAGTTTTAACCGCAACAGAATGTTGCACCTGAAGGCACACCTTCTCATTTACTTCATTGCCCATTAACAATGTCAATATTTAGGCTATCAGAACAGGCAGATAAAGAAAATGGGAAACACGAGGAGAACTGTTTAAGAGATAGACATCTGTTTAAGGAGCCTGTGGCAATTTCTAAAGAACTTGTGGGAAGAGAAAGGGAGAAGGACTGGATGGTGAACTTTAAAATGGAAGAGGTTGAGGTGAGATGGAATAAGGTTGGTGAAATGACATCTGGCAGTAGATTCTAGTGAAGAGGAATGGAATCCAAACCACCAGATGAGTAAGTCTCAAACTTCCCCAAGCTAAAGACTTGGGGAAGAGTGGCTGGAAGGCTGCCCATTGGAAAAGGACCTGGGGGTGCTGGCAAACAACAGCTGAACATGAGCCAGCGTGTGCCCAGGTGGCCAAGAAGGCCAATGGCATCCTGGCCTGGATCAGCAGTGGTGTGGCCAGCAGGAGCAGGGCAGTGACCGTCCCCCTGTACTCGGCACTGCTGAGGCCACACCTCCAATCCTGTGTTCAGTTCTGGGCCCCTCTCTGCAAGAAAGGCATTGAGGGGCTGGAGCGTGTCCAGAGAAGGGCAGCGGAGCTGGGGAACGGTCTGGAGCACAAGTGCTGTGAGGAGCAGCTGAGGGAGCTGGGGGTGTTTAGCCTGGAGAAAAGGAGGCTCAGGGAGGAGCTTATCACTCTCTACAGCTGCCTGGTAGACAGGTGGGGGTCGCTCTCTTTTCCCAGCTAACAAACAATAGGACGTAAGGAAATGGCCTCAATTTGCACCAAGGGAGGTCTGAGTGTTAGGAAGATTTTTTTCACAGAAAGGATTGTGAATCATTGGAACATGCTGCCCAGGGAAGTGGTGGAGTCACGAGGCCTGGAGGTAGCTAAAAGGCATATAGATGTGATTCTTAGGCACATGGTTTGGTGGCGAACACAGCAGTGCTGCAGTAATGGTTGTACTTTATGACCTTTTCCCACCTAAACAATCCTAAATAGACAAGGAAGTCCCTAGAAAACAAGCAGCTTCTTTCTTTTACAAAAAAATAATGTAGTTATTAAACACTTTGCCCTCTCAGAGTTTGGCTTCAGTAGTAGAAGCTGAAAGGTGTCACGATCTTGGAAAAAATACTGAACTAAGGATCAGAAATAGATTATATAATCCCCATTATGGAGGAAGGCAGGACCTGTGACTTAGTATTTTCTACAGCTTGTTTTAGCTGACTGAAGCATTTTTTATCGCCTATTTTAGGACAGAATAAATCATTTCCTGGTGTTGCTTGTTTGTCATTCTTTTCAATAGGAAAAGCACACGTGACCAGCTAATATTAGAGGGCTACCTTGCTCATGAGCTTGTAGACACTGATGTAGCAATCAGACAGGGAGAAGTTCCCCATCCAACTGATGCATGTTCATCTGCCCACTCATCCTCTGGTGTAACCACAAGAGAAAACAAAAAACCAAAAAAAACCCCATGAAGGTATGCAAATTTAACTGGCATAAAGCTGAATGCCTGGTGGAGAACGTAAAGAAAAATAAAAATGTATTTTGAAGAATAAATATGGACGAATACTACAATAAACAAGAGGGACCACTGGGAAAACTTTAACATTCTAGAAATTTCTGAGTTTGTATCTTGTAGGGATCTCAGACACTGCCCATGAACAACTGAATAAAGGTTCTAGGAGAAGAGAGTGAAGACGAGCTGCTAGGAATAGAGGTGTGACACAAACCACACAGGACAGAGGGCAACAGGACCTAGGGGCAACCCTCAGTGGCCTGTTTCATTGAATAGTATAAAGAGTGGGAAGAAAGACATTTCCATGTTGCTTCATAAGCAGGTTCAACAAGACAGAGAATGTGAAGATCAGTGACCCTGTAGATCTCAGATGAGGTCATGGTAATTTGCCATAAATGAGAAAGTACAGCTTTACAGAGAAAACGGTAATCTCCGGTTCATTGTTATAAATTTGTCTAAAGGTATAGGTTTTCATTATAATTATCGTTTCTAAACAGTTACTTGATCCTTCCTTTTGCTTAATGTAAATCAATTATTGCTCAAAGACTAATTGTTGTCCATTGTGCAAAAGTTCACCCCACACAAAGAAGGATGCATACCTGAAGAGTAAAATAACGTGATTTTTAGTGAATTGTCCTGTGAATCAGAGAACACGAAAGTATCTCTCTTTATTGCCTTTGAGTTCAGCAAAGTCCTTATCAGACACTGCACATAATTACACTTCTGCATCTTCAAACACAAAACTCAACATAATTGGGTCCCTGTGTCACGCAAAAGTTTTGCTGCCAAGCCGGGAAGCACAGCTCATGCGCTATGAGCGGTGTGACAAATCACACTTGACAAACTGAGATTAGTCAAAGCAAACAGTTTTGAAGCAAACATAGTTTGCAACCGCATCTTCAACAAGCTGTGAAGAATGAATGTATTCATTAGCAATCTAATGGTCAAGCCTAAGTACACGGCAGGTCTGTATAGAGATCATTTCCATAACAAGGTCATTTAGAACTCCCTAGTCTCATGTTTATGTAACTCTCGTCAAATCTAGAGTTGAGGAATTGGGCTGGAAAATTTGATTTGAGAATGTGAAGAGATTCACAGTGGGAAATGCAACCCAAAAATATATTCTGGCTGGCATCCTCGCTAAATGCTGATTAACTTAAGAAGTCCTGGGACTTCTCAGGAGAGAACAGGGGTTTGCATGATTAGGTCCTAATCGGAGGAAGTGCTTGCTTCACTGTTTCATATAACACAGCTGCACATCTATTGAATTTTCTGGACTGGATTTTAATGAACAACTCTTTGGCATACCATTTCTTTTTTGTTTCCTCCTAGCTAGGCTTTTAGAAAGAGTAGAAGATGAAAGGATTGCTATTCTTCCACTGAATTTCTATTTAAACCCACTAAATTGATGTGTCCTAGTTTCTGTAGATTACATTCTCCTGGCAACAATTCAGAAAGTAGGGAATAAGATTGGTCTGGGTCTATTGAGTTGAGGAGCATTCAAACAAAAACACTTGTTTGTTGTGAAACACATTCAGCCACAGTAAGTACATCCAGTACAAATGGTAAGTGCAAATATTGCAAAAATTGATTGCTATAGAAGAGAAAGGCTGTCAGTACATCCTGTACACCAAACTGCAGAGAGTACAAGTTAGCACTGACTGTCCAGTTACAACTTAAAATTGCCCTTTTGTGTGGTGTTAGTCTTGCATTTACTATCCTTCCTATTGGTTTAGGACAATGCCAGAGGTACATCGTGTAAATGCACAGGGATGACCTTGTAGGACCACAAGGAGGTAAGACCACAAGGAGTTCAGCATTCAAGCCATGTTTTGACGTAGCCTTCTAAAGTTTTGACGTTCACCTTATTTCAAAGACAAGGAACTGGTTATACAAACATCAATTTCCCAGTCAAAATACCCATTGTCCCAAGTAGATCCCTTTAGAAAAATTGTGTACCTTCCTTTTCAAAACATAAAGAACATATTCAAAGGTACATCTTTATTCCAAGAAAAATATCCAAATGCCCAAGAATCAAATCCTACAAATATTTACAATCAGAGTAACTGCATTAGTAGTAAGATTACCAGATAGGGTGATCAGCACTAAGTGTTTGGAGCAATATATCTCACCTAAAGTCTCTCAGTAATAGAAATTTGTATTTGGACATCAGATTACAAATAAACTGGTTTGCCTCAATACTCAAAAAACCACTTCTGTAAGTCTCCTGGTGTTTTAGTCAAATGAAATATTTTGTTTGACCTGAAATATTTTATCTGCTTCTTTTAAAATTTTAGGTACTGTAGCTTTGAAATATCACCAGTAGCATAAAACTATTTTATCTCAAAGTTGCAAAATAACCAAATATTTGGGAAGGGCTGAAATTATGATGAATTGATGAATTAGGGCTGAGCTCACAAGCTGTTCTATGTAACAGGAAAGTGCATCATTTTAACAGATGATTCATTTCCCCGGAAAAGTTCAGTCCATTCTACTTCCGCCACCATTTGAAATGTGTTAGCAAAATGCACCCTCCTCTGTTTCCACATTGCAAGTACATTTGCACAAGGTGTAGCCACACATGTCCAGCTGTTAGCGACAAGAGAAAAAGGGGAAATTGGGCTGGACAGAATCATCATTTGGAGTTAGTTATCACCAGTTATGTACAAGTGTCTTTTTCGTCAGTCTTTGAGCACACTCACAACAACTTTCTTCCTAAAATATTTGATCCACCAATTATCATATTGCCATCTCCATAATAATCTTGGGCTCAGGAAGGGACTGCAGATTATACAAAATATAAGTAGGTGTAAATCCTCTAAGAGGAAGATTGAGGATTGAATCACATCCATAGATCCAAAGAGACAGTGGGGAGAACTGGTTGTGAGAAGGAAGTTCTGTCAGGAGATACAAAGCTAGTAGTTCACTTTTCCTCATTTTGTTCAACTCTGGACTGTAGTTTTAATTAACCTTGCAACACAAGCCCGAAAGAATAACTTAATATGTTTTTTCCACAGAAAAGGAGGTGCAACATCTTTCACAGCCTGGAAAGCACCAAAATAAATAAGGCAGGATCTTCTGGTCCTACATGAGCTATGTGAGGCTCCGAGGACTGCTGCAGACTTCGTGGGCCAGATCCTGATCTCATTGCCCTAGCTAAGCTGCAGGACTGTAAACAGCCCTAGTCAAGCTAGTGGGAAAGGGTGGAGAAAGAAGTTGATGGTTATCAGCTAGAGCTGATGATACCTATGAAGCAATGCCTGTAGTCCTTACTCAGGCAGACCATCTCCTTCCAGATGGAAAGCGAATATACCTTCAGTAGATAGAGGGAACTGAATTAGCTCCCTGGAACTGATCTGACTCCAAAGGGTTATTCTAGGTCTATTCAAAAGACAGCTGAGGCCTACATAAGTCAAAGTCTGTGGCTGAGTTACAGAAATGAAAAAGCAGAACAACATGTGCATCACCTTCAGACTGTACTGTACCACAGTATTTTTGGTCATCCTTTCAGATGGTTTGATTTTGGAATAACCATTGATAAACACTATATGATTTTGTTTAATTTTATTTTCAAGAATAACCTTCAATACTGTAAGATCCTCGGCTGCATCAAAAGCTGAATGGCCAGCAGGACAAGGGATGTGATTCTCCCATTCCATTCTGCTTTCATAAAAACCCACACGGAGATCTCCATCCAGGTCTAGGGACCCCGACATAAGAAGGGCATGGACCTGGTGGGGTGAGTTCAGAAGACAGACACGAAAACAGTCAGAGGGCTGGAGCACCTCTCCTATGAAGAAAGGCTGAGAGAGTTGGGGCTGTTAACCTGGGGAAGACTCTGAGGAGATCTTAGAGACACCTTCCAGTACCTACAGGGGGCTGCAAAAGAGCTGGAGAGGGGCGCACAGTGATAGGACATCTGGGAATGGCTTTAAACTGAAAGGGAGGAGGTTTAGATTAGATAAAGGAAGAAGGCCTTTACTGTGAGGATAGTGAAACAAGGGAACAGGTTACCCCAAGAAGCTGCGGCTGTCCCATCCCTGGAAGTATTCAAGACTGGGTTGGACGGGGGTCTGAGCATCCTGGTTGGATGGAAGGTGTCCCTGCCCGTGGCAGGTGGGCTGAAACTAGGTGATCTTCAAGGTCCCTTCCAACCCAAACCACTCTATGATTCTGTAAGTACTTGGGAGGTACAAGTTTCTCTTAATGACTTCTGGCTTCTGTGTCTTCTGACCCCAACACGTGCTTACTTTGAGGCAGACTGGCTCCTGTCAGTTCCCTTCTGTGCTTGCAGTGTCCTTCAGCTCCCTCCAATGCTCATTCTGAACAACAACTCACATCCAGGAATGGCATTATGTCTTTCAACAGGATGGCCTGAGACGTGTTTGGAGCGGCAAGCGCGTGATCTGGGCAAGAGGTTTCCTCTGTTCCCCAGCCTGTGGTAACAGCACTTTCATTCATGCTGCGTTCCTTGCTCACCACTACTCAGCCAGTGCTAATGGAAAATAGAAATGACAAAACGTATATTTGCTCCTGAATTTGCATTCGAATTTTTTGCCTAAAATGTCATCATTCTTAGGGTATCTTTCAGAGGCTAGACATATTGCCTCTTGTGTTTGTGACTGTGATTCCTGTCATGAACAATCTCTGAACATGCTGTTTTCAAACAGCAATATCTGCTGCAGGTTTATAGATAGTTCTTTGGGGAGAGCTAAGAGCTATGCTCAATGCGTCAGAAATATGATCAAATTAATGCAAGCTTTTTTAAGGTTTCATTCCCTGGAAAGTTGGATGCTCAGAAAGTCACAAAGACGAACAGTCTCAGTGCGGAATTTCTGATGTGGAGTCATAGCAGTTCCCTCCCTCCTCTTGGTTTCATACAAATGTGACAGCTTGCTCTTTGTCATCCTTACACGCTGGCTGCAGAACTAATACTGGACGCATTGCTCTAGAGTTGTAGAATTGTAACACGGTAGAAAGGTGTCCTCTTTTGGTAATATCTGGAATGCTTCACTCTGATGAAATTTTAATTCAGTAAGTAAAAATCTTAGAAACAAAAAAAAATCTATTTAACAAATTGAATATGGTCTCTGACCTCTGCACTGTCAGTGTGATTGCCATAGTCATACTCACATAACCTCACGTCTTTCAAAATTTCAAAGAAACATCAACTAATACGTGGTCAAAACATACTTGCACATCAAATAATTGAAGTGAGAAAGAAAAGAATAACCATGGTGTCCAGGTGAGCACTATGCAGTGTGTGTCAGCAGTTCCATGCTGTGATGGCATCGCTGTGCTGCTATACCCAGGATAGCCCTCTGCTCGGGCCTCTCTCATTCCTCAAGAATTCCCCAGGAACTATTTTCTTGGGAACCAACCTGAGCATCACTTCCTTGTCCTGCCTTGCAAAAGCACATATTCCCGTTAGCATATTAGTCCAAATATTTGAATATACATGTTTCGACCCTCAAAAGTTCTGGTCAGAAGAGAGATGGTGACGCTCTAACAGTATCTCTGTTTACTTTGTCATTCTGAAATCATAATATGATGACATTATTCCAAACATCCATAAAGCGACATCTTTCCAGAATTGTCTGAACAATAAAATACCACTGCATGTAATTAAAAAGCAAGAACCCTTCCGCTCTGCTAGCTAGTGTAGTGCCATTATTGTTATCCAAAACAAACATTTGAAATAAATCTGAGAACTTTGCTTCTATAGAAAGAATAGTAAAATATACAGATGCTGAGCATTTTTAGGGGAAAAAAGCTTCTGACTTTTTTTTAAAACTACTTCCTGAAGCCATATAGGCAGTCAAAATCCATCCTGGGTCAACCTTCATTGCTCAGAGCAATTAGATCATTAGGCGATGCTATTTTAGAACACTCAGTTTTATGGTCACTGCAGAAAAGGCATAGGATTTCAAAGCATGTAGCCAAACGCCAAGTTTTTTTGCCTGTTAGCAGATTGTAACCTTTTCTTTATGGTATGGGTAGACTTTGAGCAGTGCTCTATAACTTTGTCACCTTGATTTTAGATTGTAATGCACCATTACCTTCAGATCAGTAAATTCATATTAAAAGGAAAGGTAAAGAAGAGATTTTGTGTCATTCTATTTAAACAATACCAAAAGGCAGATTACAGTAACTCTTCAGGAAGTGACAAACACTTATAGCTTCCTTGTGCCTGCAGACGATATCCCCCACACAATGGGAAATTCCAGTGTCAACTGCTTTGGATGTACTTAGTACTATTTTTATGAGGCTATAAATAAAGCAGAACTTCCTAGACTGAAGAATAAAATATTTGTATATCAGTATGGATATTTTTTAACTTTCCTTATATGCAATGATACAGATATATCAGGAAGAGGTGACAAAGAGTCAAAAGGAACTCTAAGGAATTCAAGGGATGTGATGCCTCTGAACTGCTTGTAACTGCAAAATGAGGACACCAATATCAAAATAACAGTTTCGAAAGGTGTTTGATTTCTCTGTGTTGGTGGTTTGTTTCTGTTGTTTGGTTGTTTGGTATTTTGGTTTTGGTTTTGTTTTGTTGGGGTTTTTCTTTTGTATATCAGCTGTCAAAAAGAAGGTTTCCTTCCTAGAGAAGTGATGAGAATCTTCCTGCTATGTCACCTTCTCATGCAAGCACTGCTGAGGAAGGACAACTTGTTTTGGTCTTAGCACATACAGGGGATTTGAAAGTAAGTAAAGTTAACAGGGAAGAAAAATACAAGGATTATTATCCTCTAGGTTCAAGTTACACTTGTTTCTGCTTGAACTGAGTACAAGAATTGCCATCTAAAATCCAATATGCATTTTGCTACAACAATAAAAGGAATTTTTCTTTCCATTTTATGGATGTCCTGTTGTGCTAGGATATGTATAAGTATGTGAAGGACAGGAAACATGAGATTATACTCACTGAGATGAAGAGGAACTTTGGACAACAGGCTATGTCCCACAAGCTCAGTCATTTACCTCCTACCAGTAAAACCTTTCTGATGGTTTCCATGAGCTCTGGATCCTGTCCAGAATGATGAAGTGGCAAACCAGGAAGTGTGAGAATCCAAAATCACTTGCGTGCAGCAGCTAACAAGCCGGGCAGGTCCACATTGACCTTCAGTCAAAACTAGGGGTTTTCCACCAGGGATCTCATACTGCCATACATGACAAAGGGTTGGAGAGCAGTAAGTTCAAGAGAATCCTTTCAGGAAGAGGTTTTACTGCTCCCTTCTCTTTCCGTGCTCAGATGGGGAGCAGGTTTATCTGCCTGGAAGGTTTGGGGTTGCTGCACATATTCTCAGCAGTCGTTATTCATTAGCCCCTCTCAGTTCTCCATCCACAGTGCTGTTGCACCTAAAAATGACTACACATTTTCTTTGCAGCACCTATCCTTGAAACATACTCCTCTGGCAAACCCTTTTCTATATGAGCTCCTTATTTCAGGCCAAATTTGACTTTCCACAAGGAAATGACTGAAGGGCCAGTAGCCTGGAAAACTGCAGTCAAAAACATAACAGAACCCAAGGACAAAAGTTAAATAATATATTTTCTTTGTGCTATGAAGAAATTCAAAATAGATTATCAAAACTCTACTTTCTCTTTCTGGTCTGAAAATCCTAAATTCCATGTGTTTGGTTTACTACAATATATCACTCAATGCAAAAAATTGTTCTCATGTCAAAACAATGTAAGTTTCTCATGAAACCTAAACTAATCTTTCAAATCTGATATTAATCCTAATGTATTTTTTTCTTTTGTTAGAACATGATCTGTTCAGTGGGTTAAGATAACTCATGAATTTGACCATTTCCTTGGGCATGTTCACAATATAGAAATTTTTCAGCTCAGAGGAATTCTATCCTTTCTGTTGTGCCCTTGGGCCAGAATACAGGTCTTGTATGGCAAGTTGAACAGGAATGCTCCCCATGTGTATGGCTGGACTTCTTTCTTCCCTTTGAACACACCATAGTATAATAGCATTTATTCTAATCTAAAATTGGATTAATAATTTTCCGAGGCCTGGAGGGAATATAATAATCACATGTAAATGGAATATGTGAATATCCTTCAAGGATATTAGTCCTCATTAAAAAAAAAAAGTAAGACCCCACTTGTCTAGTGAGAAGAACTTACATGTCCTCTGGAAAATTAACTCAAGAAGAGCACCTTTCACTGCATAACATTCTGGAACAAATCCAAGTATTTTGGTACATATGTAACAGATTGAACAAAAATCCAGAATGCAGAATAATGAATAATTTCTATACAGTTATTTTTGCTCCAGCAAGAAAAAAAATCCTACTGTTATGACTACTTGCACCGTGACCTTACTGAAAACCTTTAGATTAAGTTCACACTCCTCTTGACAGTATAACTTTCTTCTGTTTCTTCTACCTACCCTTTAGGTGAGAATATTTACTATATACTGTTGGGAAGAGACAGTTCAATAAATTGTTGATAAGCAATGTGCCACCTCTACAAGTTAGATCTGCATTTAGTCAAATTGTCTTAGGCTCTCAAAAAGATGTGAGAGCTCTGGCCTATTTTTTTTTATTTTTAAGGCAAATCAGTGTTTTGTCAGTGGATTTTCCTTCCTATTTTAAAGCTCTTCACACCTCTGGGATCTCACTCTTTGTGTCATCTGTGCACCAACCCTCTCGGTGAGCCCCTAGAACTTCAGGGCTCTCTCTAACACTGCAGGAATGTTCTCAGTAATATGTGAATGAAGGATACAAATGATATTAAGAACCCTTTGATGATTTGCTAGTAAGTAATACTATGAGAATATTTAGAGACTGCTTATTTGAATCAGCTTTTTCCATGAAATTTTGATCCAATTCTCACAAGCAAAAATAGATATAGACATTTTCATTGTTCTGATGAAATTCACAAAATACATCAAAGAAATACAGGAATTTTTCTCTGGACTTAGCAGAAAATGCAGGCTTTGAAAGAGGAGTTTGTTGGCAAATGTAATGTTGAGAGAAAAGAAAAGGTGCAAGTGCAGTATTTTTTTACGTGTACACTTCACTTCACTAACTGGCTCCATCAGTCGGCTGTCAATAGCCCCTGTAAATTATTTCCATTGTGCTTGGAACAAAACCATGGTTGTAGAGTCTTAAAACTACAAGCAGAGTCTGCTGAGGCCTATAATATGCTGCAATTCTTTCTACAGAACTCAGGGAAGGAAAAGCAGATGTTCCTCAGCCGTTTATACTGACATCATGTTGGTTTGTAGTTCAGAAAAACAATGCTGGCAATGGTCCAGCACACGTTATTTTCTTAAACTCAGCAATGTCCATAGTCTTACATAATTCATAGGAACTATGAGCAAGTAAAAATCAATTAGATTTGGTTGTGGTTTTGTCTAGATTTCATTTACCTGTTTTCCTGACTCAGGAACATGCATACAATTACAAGTAGGAAGAAGTCCTGCCTGGATGTGAGTGTCCAGAGGCACCACAAGGACACTGTCAGCCTGCAGCTGTTGATCTGAATACAGAGATCAACATGCATGCCACTTTGAGCACTTGTGTGCTTTGCACAAGTTCTTTCGGGGTACTACCACCTGTGGTACTGCAAGAAAATGAAGCACGCAAAGGACATTTGTCATACAAGATAGTACCTGAAAAATCACACATTTTCTTTTGCACTATGGGTCTAAAGTTCAGACACTGTAATTCTGGTTATCTTGCTTCTGTTGGCCTTAAACCCAACTGGCCATTAGGAATGAAGACCCAGTTCTCCAGAGAGAGTGGCAGACAAATGAGTGGTGTCTTTCAACCTGCTTTCCTTAAGAGTACTGTGGAGATTCTGAAGCATCATCAAGCAGTCTGCTGCAAACTCAACTATCTTGATGTTAGAGCATTTGCCCTACCTGCTAAGCTGAATCTATTCCCAGCAGACACTTCTTTCCCCTTTGCCAGTACGACCTGTGTAGCTGTGGGGTGATATCACGTCTTTCTTCAACCCTTTCTGCTCTAGATCTAGCAAGCCCATTGTCTTGATCATTTGCACAGAAGTTAGGTTTAAAATAACATTCCTGTGGCTCAGCTCTCTGCCCCCTTCTGTTGGTCCCCGCCTTTCTAGATGTAAAGGGTACAGAACTCTCCTCAGAGATGTACCAGCACCTCTTGGGGCAGAACAATGATTTCATTTGTTTCACTTCCGGGATAATGTTTGCCTTTTTCAAAAGAGCAAAACACTCTTTTTACTCCCATTCAACTTGTGATCAACTATTAACCAGTTACTCATTACGCCTGGTGATGTGCAATATTTAACCACAATCACAGCACATGATTTTAATTCCTTTTTGAACTGCGCTGTTTGGCTGGATCTTGGAGGTCAAAGGACAGGTTTCCAACTAAAGTGTGTATCATTGTCTGATTTAAAGTGCAACAGCAGATTCTTCAAGGCTTGACTGTTTCTATCCACAACACTTACACTCCACATGAAATTTTTCATTAAAAAATTCATTATCCATTAAAAAATTTTTTCTCGATTTTAAATCAGAGCTTGACAACTTATCATTGTCTTATTTTCTGTTACAGTGATTTCATACCAGCTGTCTAAGGTTGTGGGGTTCTCCTCTTTCAGTTCCACAGGGATATATATATTCTATAACCATTAAAAGATATGTAACTTCTGTTGGGTTTGCCATGCTACAGGAAAGAAAGCCAGCTGTTGGGAAGATTCTGGAAGCTGTGAAGCAGCTGAATAAAGTCCTTGTTCACCAGACCCCCTCTAAGTACATCACTTCAGCACTCACCAACCTACCCAGCTGAACTGTGCAAATTGCATGTCCGTCCTCACCCACTCTGCAGCATAGTAATCATGCTATTACCATGCTCTGTTTGTAAGGTAAATATGATTTGGGAATAAATAGTTATAAATATTCAGACTGTTGTATTTAAAAAAAAAAACCAAACAAATAACTAAGAATGCTGGAAAAATGCACCAGTTTTGCTCCTGCCTTACCACCAGGCCACGGTTATGCTCCCTGTCAAACTAGAGCGGGTTTTGAGGTCTCTTGGGTTCTGCTTCTACAAATCCACAGACTTTTTCTAATTACCAAGTCATCTCATTCATGCATTTGAGAGCACCTTTAGCTGTCTGAAATGTGCATCTGATAAGTGGTCACTGTCCTTAGTCTGAAAGTTCTCCCATTCATGACAGTGAAATGAAAGCTGTATCTTATTTTCTTGGTAATGTTCGAAAGATGTTAGTGGCAGCAGTGTACACTTGCCTAGTACAGATGAAGTAAGCAAACCACTCCTTCCCCCCACAAGGAAATTACACTGCAGTGTCATTGTCTGATGGTGGCTAGAAAACTGCTGAAAAAGATACACACTCATGTTCAAGTGGTTTGCCTTCCCAGTTCGCTGAGGAAGTGGGGATAACTTCCTGATCTCTGTAAGGATGCTTTACATCCCATGATAGCTCAACCAAGTGAAGCCCTCACACAGCTCAATCAGCAAGTCAGTAAAGTTGCATGAGGTTGTGTCCCTAAAGTGGAAGCTGGCAGAAATTGGTTTCAAGCATCATTAAAGAAATTTTCCTTTTCACAATTAACAACAAAATTTTTCTCATTAGATGTAGGCACATTCAGCTCTTTTCTCTCAACAATTTCTCCTCCTGTGTATCTCCAACCATAAAACCTCACTGTTCAAGTGGCATAATATCCCCTTAGCTGCTTAGTGTATTCATTTGCTGCTTGTTCACCATATGAAAAGTGTACTGCCATCCTGAGGTGTGCTCCTGTCACACTTTCTTCCATTCATAGCATTAAAATCTACCCATTTCACTGACCCTTATGTATAGAGCCCTTAATGATAGAACATCTTTCTACATTCTTCCATTACACTTGCCTTGCAAGTTAGGGTTGTGCCACTATAAAATTACGTGGTGTGAACAGCCTGCTAGCATGTATGTACTCTATAAAAAATAATTAAATAATCATGTCTTCTAATTCCACGCATTTCTTCTCAGTTTAAGCTCATATTACCAAACAAAATTGCAAAGAAACAAGGCACACATAAACTCGTAAAAATATTATGTAGAAACAAAAGAATTATGAGAAATGTTTTATTGCAATGGAGTCAAATTCTTTACGGGTAAAAATGACATTATAAGCCATAGAACAGGCCAGCTATACAGAGGTCCAACAGAAAAAAAAGCTGCCAATCACCATAAAAACAGTTGATCAAATATTAAACCAAATTAGCATCCTAAAGACCTCTAGTACAAACATGTGAACTTTGCTTTCATGCAACAATGCTCACAGATTTGGCTTGGTGGGCATCTACAGTGTTGTTTTCTGATGAGCTGCAATTTTTGATTGGGCATGTATGCTTTAGGGGTTTTTTGAAGCCTGGGGGCAGGTATGGCAATCCATGGCAGAACTATCCAGAAGCCCACTCCTGCTCTTGCAATTAATGTAACTGCCCTCAGTGTTTTAGGTCAGATGTCCTGAGTGAAACTAGAACAGTAAGAAATTTTTATTTCTTCCAAGGAATTATGATAATAAGGCAAGGAATTAAGTCTATTAATTCTATAAATACTGATGTCACCAAGGGAATGATGCAATTGCTCTTTAAAGATCTGGCGCTGCTGCCTATATTAAGTGGAGAAAAAGCCACCCTTGCTTGCCAAAAATATTCACATTATTAAAGTTATTTTATTTTTTTCCCCAGGATTTGGGAAGCTGTCATAATCCACAGAGCAACAGGCGTAACAGCCAACACAGGCTAATGTCCTGCTCTGACCTGGACAGAGAGCACATCCTTAGGGCAACACCGCTGCTTTCGCTGTACCCAAGAGATGAATTTCAGCTGACTGTAAACTACAGAAAAACAGCTGTATTGCAACTGTAAAGCATACAGGGCTTGCTTTTCTTTTCCTCCTTGTCATGGTACAGCCATGGATCTGTCATTACTGTGATGGAGTCAAACTCCTTCATCCTCTGCAGAACAATAACTGATAACTACCTCCAGAGCAAGGCAGAGTAACAGCAGGCTGAGGCAAATTAATTCTGCCTGCAAAGGTGCTGCTCATTTGTAGGAAAAAAAAAAAGAAGATAAAAATGAACAAACACACACACAAACATCCCAAAAACATGGGCAAGTAGGGTAGTTTCCTCCATCAAATTTAAACTTGCATTATGTAAAAATGCAAACTTGATTTACAGTAAACTTCTGGGACACAGAATGAGGACTGGAGTGAGTCTTCCTTCAACGTGCGATCTCCTGCTGTCACACATTAATGTAATGGATAATGAAGGATCAATATGTACAAAAGCCTATTGTTCCTGACCTGTGATCAGCCATAGTCACCTGGCAGGGCAAATTGCCTCTGGAGAAAATATGATGTAAATTAGATTTTAAAGGGCCAGGGTGCTGGGTGTGCCTCCAGGAGTGTTCCACTCCAGCCAGGTGCGTGTTTCCAGCCTCGTAACCATCTGCACTTGTTGCACTCGAGTTCATACCAGGATCAGTTGGGCATGAGCCAACTGCGTCCCTTTCAGAGGGTGCTGAGCATTCCACTGAGGATGCTCAGCCTGCTGGACCAGACCTGAACTGGTCTGAGACTTCCCCCTCCCACATGGGCACCCAGGCCTCAGCACTTGCTGTTTCACCCTCTACAGACATTTAACTCCTTAGTACAGACATAGACTTCGGTTTGCTCAAATGGGGTTTGGTTAAGCAACCACTCAGGCTAGTGAGCAGCTGCGTGAAAAACTTCTCTAAAGTCAGCAAGGCTTCTTTGTGACTCACTCCTCATCATCCCAGTGTTAACAGTCCTTATTTGGTTGTGCGCTTTTTAATGGTTGGGTTGCTCTTCGATGGTGCCAGAGTCAAAATCCACCATGTTGGAAAACTCAGTGTAACTGGCCTTGTGGGACACAGAGGCTGCAGCTCTGCTCAAGGAAGGAAATTTCTGGTGAAAGAAAACCTCTGTGGTATAAACAGGTTTACCAACAAAGTGATGCTATTGTCTTTTTACTCAGTTACTGGAAACCAGACAGGGAGTAGAAAAGAACCCGTCCCACACCTGGAGTACCTGCTTGAGCAGCAAACAGCTTTCAGACATGAATCAGTCTGGGAATCAGTAATCATTTGAACAGAGACAACAACATGATCAAACCTGACAACTTTCAGGGAAATGGTGTACAGATTTTTTTACCCATGTTCACAAACATCTGGTTTCAGTCTTTTGCAATCCTCATGGCCGAATCTCAGCTCTAATATACATGAGATAAATCAAGCTTCTGCACTGGTCTTATATCGCCTGCATTCAAATTCAGTCTCACACCTTCTATACCAGAGAATAACACCATGGAAGTAAGTCTATAATTCCTCTGGAATTGCTTCACTGCATGTCGATTTACAATGAAATCTTGTATCAACTCTGGTATTTCAGGGCCATTAAATTTCTGTGTAAAAGTAGGATTTTGCAAATCAGCCTAAATGCAAAATTTTGGTTGATGTCATTTATACTCCCAGGACTTTTTCCAAAGACCTATACAAGCCCATGAGGCTCAGCTCAGGTCAGTTCCTGCGGTGTCTATCCTGTCTTTCAAATCCTGTCTCCATAACCACCGAAGCTCAAACTCACCATGCTGCAGGATTACAGGCAGTCTGAGTTTGTCTTAGTCCAAATGCAAAGTTAGGGGTTTCCTACAAGAAGTAATATGGTTTTGTCAAGGCAAGATGTATGCAGTGTTCTAGTTTACATTTCGTTTGTCGTTAAAAGACAGCATTGAGACAGACATACAAATTGATGTGGACAGCCAGCTACAAAAAGTCAGTTCACAAATGAAAGCTGACAGTGGGAGGTTATGCAACTCTTCCTACCCAACGAGGTTTCGAATCACACTGCAGCGAAATGCAGCTGACTGACCTCTGGTCCCCTTCCCTTCCCCATGTCCTGTGCATTGCTTCTGGAAGACAGAAAGACTGCATACAACTAAAGGTTATTACTTCTATTTAAATTGAATAAATTCAATTATTATGTAGCCATTTTTGAGAGATCCACATGTCTGTTAGCTAGATGAAAGAGAGACCCCTTATCACTGACCAAAGGATCAGAAAAATTAAAGAATTGAGGGTGTCTGAAGGTCACGCAGGTACGTAACATTTACAGGAAAGCCATTTCCCTTGTGGTTTGTTGCTCAAGATCATTGTTGTAAAATAATCTCTTTATTATCTCTGTATTTGCATCTTTTTCCCACCCAATGTCCCAATTAAACTGTTGTAAATATGAAGTAATTAGAGAAACAAAGCAAAGCAATTCTAGACACTGTGAGAAGATGGTAAATCCACAAGTCGAGATGTGTTACGTTTGATTGCTTAATTATTAGTGACAGAGATATGCTAGTTGTCATCACATTGTTTGTGCTGAATCTGAACATCTAATCCCTTCCTCAGGCTCTTCCTTCCCTAAAGCAGTGGGACCTTGCTGAGAAATAGCTCAATGCAGCTTGATCCAGGCAAACAGGAGAGAAGAACTGGCTTGCCTTTCTCCTGAGACGAGCTGACACACTGCCGAGGGGCCCTGGCACGACCCTGGTGCCCAGGCAGGAATGACTGCAGGGTTATACCGTCACATAGCCTGCAAAAACGATACGTAGCCCTGTATTACAGGTGCCAAGGTGCTTCTTTGAAGAGAGCCCCCTCAGGTGTAAAATCCACAGAAATGGACTGCAGAGGCCGGGAAGGTCCTGAATCATACTGCACCTCATGGGACTTAGCCTCGGAAATTGCAATGCAAATAACACCATTTTACTCTGCAAAACTATTTGCTCTGCTTGAATTTTATTTTTAGTTAGTCAAATTGAATACCCAGATAACAGAACAAAACCAATCATGTGTCATGCAGATCCTAAGAAAACAGGTCTATCCTGTTCGGTAGGACTTTAAATACAATATTGCATAATTCACAAGTGACCCAAACGAGACATTTCTCAGAAATTTTTGGCAATTCTTTTTTGCTTGATATTCACCGTGGTGGGTAGACAACAGCCAACAGCTAATCACTCATACAGCCACTTACTCAGTCCCCATGCCCAGTGGGAGAGATTAGGAAGAGCAGATAGTTTAATAAATGAAAGGACAGGGTGGAGGTGGAGGGAAGGGTTGCCCAGGCTCACCACCTGCTGCAAACAGATTGATGTCCAACCAATCTCCAGGCAATAACTGCCTTGGAAGACAACCCTCACCCCACCTCCTTCTTCTTCTGCTAGCCCAGTTTTATCGGTGAGCATGACATTATATCATATGGAATATTCCTCTGGAGAATTCAGGTGAATTGTCCTGGATGTGTCCCTTCCCAGCTGCTTTCCCACCCAGCCTCTTCCACACACTGTGAGAGCAGTGTGAGGAGTGAAATCCTTTGCATTGTGGGAACACTGTTCACCAATACCCAAAGCATGGGGGTGTTATCAACAACTGGTTAAGCCATAAATCCAAACGCAGCACCATACAGGCTGCTATGAATAAATCTAGTCTATCCCAGACAGATCCATAACACTCACAAAGATATTTGAGCAGCTCTCGACTTGTATGAACTCTTTTGTCTGCATTCAGATTGGGCAGAATTCAGCTGAGCGTTCTGCCCAAGTCAAATGACCAAGTGATCATTCACTACTGAATCATTCAGTTCTACTTCACTTTTTCATCCTAGTCATGCCCAAAGGAGGCTCTGGTATTACTTTTTACTGAAGTATTTTTCTCTGGAACTCGAAAGGTCTGGTGTCTGTCAACGAGTTCCACACAGGACATCGTTTCACGAAGCATCCTTGATCACAGCAGGGTTACTCTCCTCAAAAAAGTCACCGTGTAAACTTTTCCATGGCAATGTTGCGGGTTTTCTTAACAGAATTCACAACATGGAATACTTTCCTCTTCACCGTGTGGCTACAGCAACTTCTACTATTAAATGTCTCTACAGTGTTACTGCCGATCTCCTTGATCTCTGTCTACACAGGCCATACTCTCCAGCATAGGCTCAGGTTCTCTGCTGAGTATGAGTTATACGACTATGATTTTTGTGCAGGAAATTATTTTTCCCAACCCATAAGGTTTTTTACCATTCAAGATCAAGACAAAACAATAATGTCTGCAAAATTCACACAGTTAAATCTAAAGAAACACAATCTGTTCCTTTTTGATATTGATCTTATTAGAATTAGATTGATTCGTGCTGATTTTGAGCAAAAAGAAATGAAAATTCTCTTCACTGAGTTTTTTTATTTCCATTCAAGCCTAATGTTCTTCAAAATCTTCTCTCTTTTTTGGAAGAAAAAAAAAAATACTAGAGTTGGCAAACTGCCAGCAGAAGATGAAATACAACATAGAGCCTGTCCTTTTTCATCAGGCTCTTGTGTTTAAACTCTCCTTTTTAGTCTTACTCATGGCCCCGTTAAAGATATATGCAAGTTGCTCGATAGTACAGCAACTCTGAAGCCCTTCAGATTCCTCTTGTGTCTGTGAGGAAATAACCAGTCCCACACACTGGAGTCATGGAGTTCAAAGTGTTTTAAATGCATCTTCCCCTCCTGCAACCAAGACCCCAGTCCAGATCCAATTTTACCACCACAGTCAGACATAAAGGCAGCTGTTGATGAACAAAAAGATGAACCTGCTCCTAGCAATAAAATGTTTGGATTTTTTTCATCAAGCTGTAACATCTGGACATGGACAGATTTTCTGTTAGGTACAAAACCACACAGAAATGATCACAAGTTGGTAACTGGGCTGATTTCAATACTAGGTGACAGCATCATTCCTTTAGCAACTATTTCAGACATTGCTGTGTAGTCCTCTCCTGCATAATTCAGCAATGTCAGGTATAGATCATCTTTCTCTGAAATTAAATTCTTTCTCATGACATCAGTCAGAAGTACATTGGAAATAAGCCAATAATGCACAAATGCTTCCATACATGTTCAGCTACACCCATAAAATATGTCCTAGAGTGAGAAATATCAATGTTGTTTTCCTAGTTATGCACCTTTCCTTTCAGATTAGAGGTAACATGGTCACAAAACTGTGCACCCTGAAATAAAAATCATAAACCAGCCTGTGGAATGGTGTTTCCAGGCCTCAAAAACTATCCAGTGGAACTTAGCGGGGTGAAGCTGAGACCAGTGTTGGTATCAGGGGGCCAGGAAGGTTACAGCTGCCCTGGTCTGTCAGTGCTTCATGCACCTCTGTCAGATTGCACTGGTACAGCTGGAGGTCTAAGATAGCTCCATACTTGATAGGGAAAGCTCCTGTCTTTTCCCTGAGAGCTTTCACCTATTCTTGTAAGCTCTGCCCAGTTCTAGAGGGCACTTTTAAGGAGCTGTTTTGTGATCTCTGTAAAAACTGCAGAAACCTCTTAAAGTTTACTGAACTGGGCAGTGCTGTTCACGCTCCCTAGGTGATGGCAGTGGTTTCAGTGAGACAGCATTCGCATCCATCTTCTCCCTGTCTCTACATCAACTGATACAGGCAGGCAGCCAAAGGGCTGTTGCAAAATGCCTTTGTGTATAAGGAACATGGGAAAAGCGCAGTGTGAAGTGATTACACAGTAACTGTACCGATAAAGTTACAGAAAGTGAACTTCCCTATGACCCTGTGGTTTCACTACTGGAATAATATGAAAAGAGCCAGACAAAGCTGGCTGCTAGCTGTGATGTGACATCAACAGGGAAGTTATAGGAAAGATTTGTTTAACATGCTTTTATTTACTTCTTAGAGCAGTGATGACATTACGCTAACAACACCAAAAAGTGAGTCACATATGTAACTGCTGCTGGAAGCTATCAGGATCTATATAAGGGCTTTTAGCTGTGGCCTTGGGAGACAGAAGCTCCAGCCTTTACTGCTGCAGCAAGGCTCCTCGGCGAGATGGGCACTGTGTGCTACCTCCTGATTTGTGCTGCCATCTTCCTACCTGAGACTCCTGCTTTTCCAGTACAACTGAGACCAGAATCATGGAGCAGCATAGACCTTCAGAAAGTCAAGGTATGTTACATGGGGGGGAACACAACTATATTATGAATAATCTGATTTTTGATTCAGTTTCTACATTCCTTTCCTATCTGTTTATATTATCCTTGTCTTACATTACCACAACAGTTTTGGCAGAGGTGATATGAAGCAGTTTAAACTTGCTAACTAGCATAGACGTCCTAAGACTAACTTTAAAAAGAGACCAAGTTCCATCTGGTAAATAAAGGAGAGCATGTAATTTTTAAAATATCTCAAAAAATTTTATATGTTCTGTTATTGAAGGCTGTAGATTTGAATGCTCAGTAAATTGTGGTAACTTAAAAGGATTTCTAACTTCCGATGTTTCACTGCCATCACAATTCTCTTTTTATATGCTGGTCTATATCACCGAAAGAGCAGAATTTGGTAGATTGAAATGGAAAGATACAACTAAAACTAGACATGACTGCAGGATGATTAAACAATTCAACCAAATGTAAAATGCAATTACCAAAACATCACAAATATATGTATTAATGTTTGTTTTTCCTCTCTTCTTCCAGGTATATCTCGATAAATTCTTCCCAATTCTTACAAAAACACAAAACCTAAGCATAGAAGAAAGAGTCAAAGAAATGCAGAGGTTTTTCCACCTGACTGTAACTGGAAAATTAGACACAGAAACAGAAAAAATAATGAAACTTCCCAGATGTGGTTTGCCCGATGTAGCAGAATACCGAACATTTCCTGGATCTCCAAAATGGAAAAAGACAGATTTAACTTACAAGTAAGTGATGTCTCGGGTATTATGGAGAAGGGGGGTGCTTCGTATTTAACTAGGTGGGTTTCCTTCACGCCCTAAATGATATTAACCTGTTTTTCTTTGCTGACAGGATTGTCAGTTATACATCTGATCTACCCAGAAGGAAAGTAGATGATGCAATTAAAAGGGCCTTGATGGTATGGAGTGATGTGACTCCACTGAAGTTCCAAAGAGTCTCCATGGGCCATGCAGACATTGAGATTAGATTTGCACGTCGTGGTGAGAATGCCTGTCATTTTTAAAATACAATGGTCCATATTTTACTCAAAGCATGTATTTTTATAGCCATAGCTTTAAGAAAGAACAAAGAGTTTGGAATTAAATCAAAGTCTTCATATATTTTATCTTCTTTATATCATGTCACCAAATTCGTATGTTGTGATTCAGTTTTACTTGTATAAAACTGTTAGAAAAATCCTTTCAGAGTCACAGCTGTGAAACGAAGGAGGAATTCAGCTCCAGAATGAGACACTTAAATTTAGATGTTCAAGGCTCTTTTTGCCTTGATAAATAGTGCAAACTACTGGGAAGAGCTCGGTAGAGCAAATCAGCAAGTTCTGAAGATCCAGCCTCCACAGGCTGGATTCTGGCAGGTTAAGGCAGGTTTACTTAGGCCTAGATCTAGTCTAGTTCCCACACTGAACAGCCTTTGGCAGCTGGGTTGCATTATGTTTGGCCACAGAGAGTGTCTTTTGGTTGATTTGCTTCCAGAAGGAATCGCATGTTGCACCCTAAGATTGCACCAAGGTGCAGGCCAAAGCGTGGTGAGTGGGGATGACCAGAAGAGTCACTTCAGAAGTCTGTCTGTGGTCTGCAATAGTCTATGGACCTAGCCCTACCTTTGACTTGTGCCTGGCATCTAAACTGACTCAGCTTAGACAAGCTAAATGCCTACTTTAAGGTTATCTGACTTGCTCTCTAGATCCATTGACAACGTTTACTAGAGCTCCATTGACTGTAAGCAAAGATCAGACACCTGGCTTGCAGGCAGATGACTGCATTTGAACACCAAAATGTCCAAAGCCTATGTGTCACTGATGGGAAGAAAATTATGTTGCCATAAAGAGGCGACTTAACGTCCCAGTCAAAGTGAGAAATGATCCTGCAAGCTGGAATGGGTTTTAATCCTGTGTCACACACTAGGATTAGGTCTTTTCTACCTGTGTTAGTTGTGCCCTAAGGACCATCCACATGGTCTGGGGGAAAGGACACAGGATGGCATCTGAGTTCCCAACTACTCCTCAATCAAGTCAGACACTCACTACGAGGTAGGGGGAAATTTTCAAAGTTGGTACAACTCTGGTCCAGCTCTTGCACTCGAGGTAGGAAATAGTAATAATTCACCTCCACTGTGACAGAAGTAGGTAATAGACCATACCTCAAGGCTGGGGATAAATGAACTTATCTCTTCAGAAACATGGTTATCAATCCCAAATCACTGTCTCAGACTAAAATCAGTGCAAGTGAGAATGTCTACAACTAATATTGCCCAGCACTTTTCAAGAATGAAAGCTTTCAGATGTTAACAACAATGTTGCCAAGCATTAAGTATTTATTCTGAAATAATCCCTGATTGCTGCCTCAGAACCACACTTCTGACAAAATCTCAGGAAAAAAATATTCAGCTCTTTCTGAAACATGCAGCAGCCTGAACTATCAAATACAAGATTTGAACTTCAGTCATGAATTTGGAGAGTGTTTCCTAAGCCTCACTTCTCATTTTCACAACCTTGCTGCCATTGTAAGATTTTTTTTAGAGCATTGGAAACCAGCAAAACTAGCACAAACCAGCAACATGCTCCAGTTTGCTGAATTTAAATATAACAACTGATATCATCTGATGGCATTGATTTATTTCAAATGCAGAGCATGGTGATGGATATCCTTTTGATGGAAGAGGTAACACGCTGGCCCATGCGTTTGCACCCGGAGAAGGAATTGGTGGAGATGCTCATTTTGATGATGATGAAAAATGGTCAGATATCAATCAAGGTAAAGCTCGCATGTGTGTATGAAAGGGAAAGGCAAATATTGTACATGTTGGAAGAACACAGCTACAGGAAGTGCTTTCAATAAATCTCCATGCTTCAGCACCACTTCAGTATTAACATTTCTGTTCTTTTCAACTACCTTTTTAAGTACTTGGGCTTCATTACCATGAACAGCTACATAATGCCTGTTCTGTCCATATTTTAAAGCACATTTTACAGGCTAAGCAAGGACTATGAGCCCCTGTGTTCTACATAAATTTTGAAAAGGTAAATTGTCTTGCCTCTAGGCATAAGGTTGACTAAAGGAAGAGTGAGAAAGAGACTCAGGGTCTCTAGATGCATATGCAAGGAATCAGCAGGTTTTTTATAAAATATTATAGTTATACAAAGATGTTCTACAATAATGGATCGAAAGGCTAGGGTTTCATTCCAAGATGAATTGAAATATACAAATTCTCCTGCTATTTCAATTCATTGAATTTTTAAAAGAAATGCCATACCTTTAACATACATTTCTATGCTTCTGTGTTGCAGATGTCAATTTGTTCCTTGTTGCTGCTCATGAATTTGGCCATTCTTTGGGACTTGCTCATTCAAATGTCCGTGGAGCTCTGATGTATCCTCTCTATTCATATCAGAACCCAGAAACCTTCAGACTTCCGGAAGACGACAGGCGAGGAATTCAGAAGTTATATGGTAAACTCATGATGAAATTTGATTTTTCAAGACAAAGCCTACTGGGGTACAGGTTTCACTCTCCCTGATTGCAAGGGCCTCATCATATCACCAGAAAGAAAGAAAGGGAACAAACTTTCGAAAAACACACTCCAGCATACTCTGTCCACTCACTATGTTTCCTCTGTAGCCTGTCCCCACTGCAACCAAGAGGAGACAAAGCAGCAATGCATGGTCTGGTGCACTGTCCTTCCACATATCTGCATGGTGCCAAGCAAATCCTGTGGCCCTCGCTCTGCAAATGAGCTGTTTCAGCGAGTGGGGCTACTGGCAGGAATGGAGAGGTACTGTGCCACTCACCAAGTTCAGCAAAGGCAGAAACTCCTCAGCAGCAGGAGAACATAAGTAGAATTGACCTCACGGAACAATATTCATCAAGTTTGCTTTTCTCTAGGCACCACCTTCCTCAGGGCATGCTAGAGTAACGCTAGGAATAAAACATAGTTATCTGCATTGTCAGTTTTCAGCAGGGTCTCTATGTTTTGTTTGTCTTTTCCACAGGGAAAAAACGTTGACCTTCTGAAGGAAGTAGTTAATGAAGACCGAAGAATTCACATCTCATTGTTTTGGTGTTCCAAAACAATTTTAATCCTCTGTCTAAATAAGATGGTAAACTCCTGGGCTGCACTTTCTCGCCCTGAATTTTTATATTGATTTATTTGCACTTTACACAATTTCACCTAAGAATAATAATAAAAAAAAGTATACTCTGTTTTCTAATGTTCTAATGTTTTTTTTTCTCTTCTGGCATTTCACTGAGGGATTAAATTACTCCTGCATGCATGATAAACAGTCAGACAAGTACCTTTTTGAACAGATTTATAGGCACCTAAAAAGCCTGTGTGCATTTATTGATGTAAGAACAAACCCTGTTCCTGGCTTGCTTCCAGTTCTCATGCATGTCCTGGCACTTCACAGTATTGACTTCTCAGAATCAGTGTGCTTCCCATAAGGCTCACACATAGGGAAGGTCTCCACAGTGCTTCCTTCAGTATGGGCTAGGATGTTTTCCCAAAGGGAAAAGCTTTTCACCATCGTGTCCTCCCTGACTTCCCAGAGAAGCAGGTTTGAGAAGTAGTGGACTGGGATTCCCATTGTCCTCTGTGACACTTAAACACTCTTGGGTATTTTCAAAGTAAAAAAAAAAAAAAAAAAAAAAAGGGAAAAAAAAAAAAAAAAAAAAAAAGGGAAAAAAAGGAAAAAAGAAAAAACCCACAGGGATTCTCCTGAGGATATTCAAAATTGTCAAAATTAGCAAGGTAGAAGTTGTATTTATTAATAGTTTCTGGCAGACAGCTCCCTGCGCACAGAGATGCAGAGCACAAACACCAGCTCAGCGTCATGGCCAGCATCTTTATCATCTCATAAACCAGTGCTACCCAGTACAAGGAAAGACCTTAACCCAGCCCCCAGAGAAGAGACAAAACAGCAGGGAACATGGTGCTTACATGACACAAGTCGGAGAACACGCACAACAACTCTGAGAGCAAATAAATCAACATTGTGACCAGTGACTATTAAACTAATACAAATATAACAAGTTTGGTTTAACATGCTCTGGTCAGATCTGTTGTTGTCTTAACCCTTCAAGCCTCGCATTGGGTGCCAAAAAGGACTGACATGATTTAACCCAGCAGGTAACTAAACATCACACTGCTGCTCACTCACTCTACTCCCCTCAGTGGGATGGGGGAGAGAAATGGGGGGAAAAAAGTAAAATCCGTCGGTGGAGACAAAGTTTAATAAAACAGAAAAGGAAGGGGAAATAACAAACAACAACAGCAGCAGCAGCAGCAGCAACAACAACAACAAAAACAACAACAACAACAATAATAATAGTTATAATATACAAAACAAATGACACAAAATGCAATTGCTCACGACCCGCTGACCAATGCCCAGACAGTACCCAAGCAAAAGCCCCTGGCCAGCTTTGCCCTTAGTTTACATACTGAGCATGACATCCTGCAGCATGGAATATCCCTCTGGCCAGTTTGGATCCCAGCTGGGTCCTCTTCCAGCTTCTTATGCCTCCCAGCCTTCTCACTGGTGGGGTGGTGTGAGAAGCTGAAAAGTCTTCACTTGATGTAAAGGCTGCAGAGCAACACCTAAAGCATCAGTGTGATACCAACGTTATTTTGAAAATGCTCCCACCAGATACCAGCCATTTCTTCCACACAAAGCTCAAAGATGAAGTAGCTGGTGAAAAGTGGATATTATTCTGAGGGCACAGGTGTCTTGAGGTATGAGAAAAACTTGAAGCCCCAGAATAGAGGGTCAGATCCAATCTATATTAAAGGCTATGAAGAAGGGGTCTGTGGTCTGTGAGGATGCTCAATCAACTTGGGTTGACCTGGGGGGTCCTGGAGAGAAGCAATGTTGACAGAAAGTACCCTGTTCCCTTGGCCAAAGTCCCCACAGAGAACAAAGCACAAAACAGAGACACACCGTGCTCTTCATCAAGTTCAAGTCTCTTGCTAATGTTGCACAAAGAGAAAATAGACATAGAGGACAGGCTCCATGAGAGGAAAGACTGTGCAGAAAGAGCCACTCCTAAGGCCACGTGGAACAACCCATGCACAGTGCTGGGTGAGGCACTGTGACAAATGAAGCCAGGCAAACAAATGCTTGACTGAAAGTAGCAGATTTGTTTTCTAGAGTACAATTAAGAACCCTATGAACTGAGATGAATGGGGTAAAACCCAGATGTGTATTCCTAGGAATACTGTCCTGACAATGGGACACATCTGGGAGACAGATTCCTGTGACTACATGAGGTGAGTGGCCTGCAGGAGGGCCAGTACAGGTGGCAGTGAGGCACCCTTGTGTCTCGAAGGATACCTCTCAAGAGAGGGAGCAGTGCCAAGTTAGCATCTCCACAGCAAGTGAAATGAAATAAAAGCCAGGAATTTTGTCCTCAGAGACAGCAAAGGTACCACTGATGAGGCTGCCAGCAGCATTTTACTTCTTGTTGAGCTTCTATTGCGTTTCCATTCCCATACAGGACCTCTCCTTTGGGGAAAACTGCTGCCACTGGCACACCTAACCCTGCTTAGCAGGAGTGAACTGTGCAGTATCTGCCTCCATCTAGTGGCGCAGCTCGGCAAACTGCGCTGGCTTTGCACCCCGTTGTAAAGTGCGTCTTACTCGTCTGCAAGCACGCAGCTGAGGAGGTACTACCATACACACCGTCGTTAGGGGAAATTAGGAACAAGATTTAGCTAGCTCTTCCTTCTTCACTTTATCCTACTTCATTCTGTGTCAGTTTTTGCGTGCTCTTTCTAATACCCGTCTGAGGACAAAGCACCTTATGTTACTCAAATAGCATCTTGTCCCTCCTTTTCCATGCAGAAGAAGAAATAGGTAACCACAACATATTTCGTTCTGTTGGGAATTTGAAGTTTTAGTTGCTTTTACTACTGTTCTTTTAAATAAAAGTATATTTAAATGCATCTTTGCTGTTCCAGATAGTACAACGAGCAGCAAATGGATTCTCAAATGTGTTAACATTTCTGATGGGTCCTTTGACCATCAGTAAAGGATAAGCTCTACTCCTGTTTTAAGAAAGTCAGAGTTACTATCTAGAAAAGCTATTATGGGGACTTACCCAGTCATTTAGATACCCTGAGCCCACTCCATCAACACAGAGCGATATTCTGAGAGGGCAAAGTCAACACCTGCAGTATCTGGTATTAACAGTGGAATAAGATCTCAGAAGAATAAAATTAATTGTATCAGCAGCCTTAGCAATGCATATTAAAGCTGTCACGCATTAAAAGTTCACAGATATGTGATGGGAAAGACCTGATGAGCTGCAAAAGTGTAAGTATGCCTTGTCCCAGTAATGTCCTCTTGACATTTTCTTCACACTGTTAACTGCAAATTTAATCCCAAATCTTTAATCTTCAATTTTAAAGCACTTGAAGATGCCACCTTCTTTCTTGTTTTTATAAAATTGTATCTTCAACAAAACATGCCTCAAACAGGATGCTCTTAATGGCATGATTATGGTGTTTTCAGTTTCAGCAATGCCAATATGAAGTAGCTTCATTGACATCAATGGAATTATTTTGGGTTTATCTATTAGAGTAAAAATGTTAGCATAGGACTAGAGAATATATTATCTGTTTGGACTATTTTTACAGCAGGAACCACCACAAGACAGAGAACTACAGATAATCACTGTTGGAGAAGGCTGAGGAAAATTATTAGGGGGTGAAAATTGTTAGTTTTCTGTCAGCCCTAAAAATAAAATTTACAGACAATAAAACAAGAATCATAGAGAAAAGAAGCAGGCTGCTCAGGCACATAGAAAAATAGGGAAGCCTACCCACATCAGGAAAACAGAAAACATTAGTGGTCTTCTACTTGGCCACGTGAAGTGACCTGACAGAGCTGTTCTACTGAGTGTAGTGAGAGAGTCGGTACTTCTTGCATCTGAAAAAGCAACACACTCCCAATTAAATGTTGTGGAAGATTTTAAATGAAGACCGATTTATATTTTTACATAGCAAACAATTCAGTTGTGCATTAACATAAGGTATTCAATGACAGTGATGACCCAAATCCATAAATGGAATTTGGAAGGTTGAGATACATTTATGTAGCCTAACAGCTACTAAACATGAGGGCATGGTGGCAAATGGGGCCTTGCTGTCTCGCTGAAAACCAAAGGAACAATCCATCTAAATTTACCCAGTTGTGCTAGCATTGCAAGACTTGCTGTAAGGAAAAGGAAGCACCTTGTCTACAAAGGCACGATAAGGATTGCAACTAACATTTTAGTGACTGCCTTGCACGAGAAAATCGCGTGGATCTACTTATCCACCAAGATTTTAAGTTCTTTTCAGAATCACTGTCCCACCAGCAGGGCACACCACCCTGTTCTAAAGGCCATAACGAGTCTGAAAGGGATCTGTGGTACTACTGTGGGTTTTCTCTAGATGAAGTCTTGCCTCGAAGCAGAGATATCTAAGAGCAAAGTGAGGTGATGACAAAAAACCAGTTTGCATTCAACACCAATCTACACAGCTCAGGCATGAGTTACAGAACACAGTATGAGTAAGCATACTCACAGGACTGCCAAAAGCATTTGTCTATTCCATTACCTGCTGTTCGTAAAACATTACCTGCAAATATTAGGAAGATAAAATTAAATCTCTAATATTATATATATTTTATTTTCAGTTACAGGAGAGTGTAATGGTAGTGCTCCTGACTGCACACTACTTTTGACAAGTAATTCACTCCATGTTCAACCAGTACTCTGAGATCAGTGGTCCCCCAACATAAAAACAATTTGTTCATTACAAAAATGAGATTTGGAAAAGATCAAAAACAATGTTCTTGTCACTTGTGGTTGAACATAGGATCAGGAACAGCCTGAACCAATATTGTCTCATCTTTCCTTGAAGGCAATCATTCTCATTATAATCATAGTATGTATGACTAGCAGAGCCTTTCTTTCTCGTGGTGGTTACAACAACTCATAGCAGTTAAGGATGAAAGGGAAAAATATTGCAAAATACATTAAGAGACTGCCTAGTGTTACTTTAACACTCACAATGCCGCTCTATTTTTAAATATTTGGGGGAATATGCAGTATGAACTGACATTGCTTTGAAGCAGAGAAGTATACAGTAATGGTGCTTTTGTTGCTAATTGGGCTTATCAGAAACTTTTTTGCCCCAAAATTCTTTCAATATTTTCTAGCAGTTCCAAATACGGATGGAAAGAGTAGTAGAAGAGGTGGGAAAGAATCATAATGTGCTGAAGAATTGTTTAAACTTTTTCTCTCTGGTTATGTTATTTCCCTCATTTTTAGCTCCAGTACCAGAAATACGAACGAGGAGTGATTCTTTGCATAAAAAGATTTTAGCTTTTAGCTCCTGGGAGTGAGAAGTCAGGTAACAATTCGAGCAGAAGTCAAAATGCTGGGACTACTCTAATATTGGCACAATATTCTTTTAAGTGTGCCTTAGCTTTGCAAATGAAACTAAACCACTCAGAGTTCTCCTTGAGATAATTTTCCAAACCATTAGGTGATTATCCTGTCCTGATGCAAAAAGATCTGATTTTAATTTAGCAGTGAGTAGAATACTTTATGATAATAAGAAATACTATCGAGGAAGAAATCACTTCTCTTACTCATATTTGCTATGGCTACAAAGCAGAATGTTTGTATCATATCACTATCAGGCTACTTCCACAGCTCCAACAGCTCAGGGTTCATACACATTGCAAACCACCATCAAGATGATGGATAAACTATGGTCAGTACTTTCCACTGAGCTATTTGCTCCCACTGTATGATGTCTACAGCACAGAAATGTGGATGTGGGATTCTTTGTACACACTCCATGTACGTAAAGTGAGGAATGGGACCACCTGTTTGGAAGTGTCTGCCAACTATGCAGATCTAAGCTGCTTGCCAGGTCAGTTCAAGCATTTTTCCATGTTCTCTCATACAACATTTAGAAAAGCCCACCTAAGTTCTACCCCCCATTACATTGCCCATCTTCATATTCTGGTTTAACACTGGGTTTAAACAAAAAGGTGCTTAGGAATCCAGCATACCTATCACTTAAAGCACTAATCCTAACCTTTGCATGCTGTCATCCTGAAATTTTTATTGCCCTGTTATCTCTTAGTTCTAATTTCTGTTGTAAATCTTTCAGTTGTTAGCTGTGTTTTCATCATGTTTACATGGTATCTAAAATGATTAGCCCTCAGTTCTGTTTGTTTGGCCTCCTTGTTATTACAGAAGAGGAAGCAATAAAAAATAATATTTGCCCCTCTCCCACAAATAATTACATGCTAGAAGTAGTACCTTGGCACTAATTTATTTAACAGCCTAAAAAAATGCCTAGCAAGAACTTTACTGTGAATACCCTGGAAGCCCTTGATCAGACCAAATCCACTGTTTTTAAAAGGATCCTGTGTCTAGAGTATTTTTGTCAACCTGACTGATATTCCTCCAGGCACCTGTAGCTTCTGAACTTCACATGTAAAATGCTGCCACTATTTCTATTTGAATAAAATACATTGCAGTGCAATCTACTTATCCATTCTGAGAATACCATCATTTTTTCACGTCTTCAATCCCATTTATCACTCATAAGATCAAAGTTTTCTTTCACAAAGCAAACGATGCAAAGAACCTGCATAAAAGTAAACAAGTTTTATAAACCAAGGCTTAAGTGCCTAAATGCATTTTTTATTTCATGCAATAATTTAAAGAGTTGAAGCAGAAACATCATCTGGTAATTTGTGCTACGAGAGAGGTACAAACAGAGAAAGTTGCATTATTCCCTGTTGGCACTTTATTTCTAGGCTATGTCTATAAAGCACAGAAAAAAGTATCATTTTTTGTAATTACTTCAAATTTAATTTCAGGTATCAGATGATACAAATTGTGCATTCACAAGCTGATCTGCATCATTCACAGCCACAGATGCTTCAAAGTGTACCTTCTTCAGCATGGGCCACAATCCCTTCCATAATCACAGCCATAGATGCTTTGAGATATGTTCTGGTGGGGACTTGGCCATGGCCACAGGTGTTTCAGGGTGTCCTGCTCTTGAATGGACTCATCCACAGGTCACAGTCCCTTCAACTCGAGTTCCAGCCTGGAGTTCCACTGGAGTTCCAGCCTGTCCAGCACAGCAATACAGACAGCAGCGATGCCCTGGCCATCTGCCAGCCCAGACACATTTCCCCTGCTGTTATCGAACTGTTCCTAGGCACAGCAGAGTCAGATGATAAGCAGCACAATACTACAGCAAGCAGAAAAAGTAAAATGCAGCCATTAATGAGCACTGGGCTCTAATATACAGTCAGGCAAGCAAGCACAGGGGCCTGTCAATCAACAGCTAAATAGCAAGAGCTATTAATTCAATCTCACACATTCCAATGAAATCTGTCATTATCTCAAACCCTTCGAGCTCCCCATCAGGTGCCAAAAAAGACTGTTGTCATTTAACCTCAGAGGATTCCCAGGAATGTGTGTCAGCAAATGATTAAAATGAAAAAAATGAGATTAAGAGAAGATGGATGTACAGAAAATCACAGTGAGAAGTTCAGATATCTGGAAAAGCTGTCTCAAAGTACCAAGAATTACTGATGGAAAACAGTCTCTTGTGATACCGGTTTTTGCCTTCTTGAGTCCTGCAGCACATTTTTTCATTTCAGGACTAAAGTCTGATATTTCACCCTTGCTGGTTCAGGAGAATGTGCTTTCCAGCTACTCTGTGTCATTGTTCCAGTATTGGCCCATGTGTGCCACTATCGTGGTGCTCACAACGAGCAGGGTATCAAAACCCCAAACGAGTTTGCAGCTCACAAACTGTTAATTCCCCCAAAGGTGACCCAATTTGTCAAACAAAATGATGGCATGACCAAACTAATTGCAGTATAAGTACTTCATCTTACAATTAGCGTAGATTTGAGCAGAAACAGAAGCAGAATCCTCTGGAATCTAAAACATTTACAAAATGAAGACTCACATTCCAGCACACTGCAGCAGTGACCTAGTTTGTATGCATTTTCATAGCAACAACAGACACATCTGCAGTCTTTGCTTAAAAGACATCAGTCATAATTACTACCTGGAAACAGGATCAGTTAAAGTGGATGAAAGCATTTAAAGACCATCAATAGTGAGAGCATGGAACTCCATGACAGACATCATTTACAGATTTTTCAGCTGCTAAATCAAAAACAGTATTTCTTGCTTTCAGAAAGAGTTTGGTTTGTGTTTTATACATCAGGACTGATTCACTTGTCTCACCTGTTTTTCCTCAACAGAAATAAGAATAAACAACAACATATATGCAACCTACTAGAAAATCCGTATTTCGGGATAGTCAATAACATTAAACTTTTAAAAATTAGGAAAAAAAAGGAATAAAACTTGGCAGCCCTGTCGTTGAAGTAGACTGCTCAGTGCTGCCTTCCTTGCAATGCACTGTCATAGAGTGCTAGGCTCTGAATTAATACAGTCTAAAGTTAAGAATTCTTTACAGCTAATCTAGAAAGCTTGGCTATTTAACAATAAAAACAATTACATCTTATACTAATCAGCAAACACTTTTAAAGGAAGCAAAAGGACTGCAAAGCAAGCTTATCAGATAGGACTGTGAACAACGTATTGGTCATAGAAAAATTATATAAGAACTCTTTTCAAATAGAAAAAGAGAAGTCTTAACAGTAGAAACAGGGATGGTAGTGAAGATCAGATAGAGCAAGGCAGGCTTGGCAGAGAAAACCTCATCTTGGGAATTTCTGAGTGCTTTAACTGCGGAGTTTTAATGTAGCTGTATTTTAACAGAAATTTTGTAAGTTTCTGGGGCTTTCATCAACCCTGGCTGCCCCAGTGCTGAGGTGGCCATGTCACAGTGGGCAGAATGTTGGTAGTGGCTGCAACAAGTACCAAGAGCCACATCCTTGGGTCAGTGGGATGAGGCAGGAGGCCGAGTTCAGCCTGTGACACATGGACTCCATGCAGACCTCAGGATGGGGTCATTTCATTTCAAGTTCACAGCCAGGATGTTCTCTTCTCTGTCTCTGTAAATTTTCACCTAAGGCTGTTAAAGGAAAACATTTCACCATCTTACATTTTTTCTCCTAGAAAACACACACTGGGCATGGAATTCCCTACAGATTCATCTGAAGATGCATACGGCTGCTACTCTGGATTTATTAATTGCAATATTACCATATAGGGCATGAAATCCAGGGCATACTTTACTAAATAGTTTAATAGTTTTCCTCCAATATTTCATTATATAGATTTTAACCCTCCTCCAATTCTCAGAAGCTCATAAATCTAAGTCGATGACAACAAGACAATACTGGTGTCTTATAAAAATACTTCGGTAACTTCCCAAAGTCATAGTACAGCCTAAATTTTGACAAAGCATGTAAGACAACTTATGATTCAGGTGTCTCTGCAGTAGATTGTGTCCTGAGAGCTGGCAAAGCACTCTTCTAATTCCTGCTTGGTTGAATCCTACTTGCCATCTTTCTATGATTATTTTTATTTTTATTTGAATAAAAATAATAAGATAAATATTTGAATAAAAGAGACTGCTAATCAGATAATACAATGCAACTAATGCACAGGAAGAGAATACTATCTGGAGGAGACTCATAGACTTACATTGGGATTTTAAACATCTGTGATATTCCCTCCTTGTCCTCTGCTATGATTTTTGAAGGCACACCTCTCCCAGCAATGTCAATGCATAGAAAAGAAGTGTACAAAAGTCATGTTTTTCAAAGCCAAGTGTGACACCCTCATGTTACTCAAAGTGTTGAGAAAAGAGATGAAAGAGATAGAAGAACTGTTGTAAAAGGATCTGACTGATAAATATTAGTCATGTTTCCAAACCACACTCTGAAACAGTTTTTTATCTTTTTAGTTGCAAGGGCCTGCCAACTTGTGAGATAACACATACTACAGCGCCTAGTAAGCTTAAGCTAACAAATGCACCACACCTAATCAGACTGGGTTCAGGGGTTTTGTTATTAGGATCAGTGCAAATAGAGGCCAGAAGCAGTAGCAGGGAGACTTCACCACATTCAACTAAGAGCATCCATCCCAAAGCAAAGAGTTTACCTGTCCACCCTGTCAATGAAGTGCACCCATTTGCATTATCCAGCTCCTCTGGACTCTGACAAGATCAGTCAGCAAAAGCTGCTTGCCCCACTTCTTTTTAAATAACATAATCATCATTTAATTTTACTTCGTTAGTAGTTATTATAATAATAACTAATATGTTTTCTTATTATATCTACTGTGTCTTCAACCTATGTGTTTGCTCAAGAAATGAAAAGTAGAAATCCTCCCCAACCCAATATCAACACAATATTCAGCTGGGGAAAAAAGGACAATTATTGTTTTCCAGAATATACTAGAAACAGAAATATAAAGAAAGTTCAATTTTTATTGAATTTTCTTCTGCAGACTCTTCTAGTCCCTATTTGAAAACTTTTTTTTTTTTTTTTTTGCACTCAGTAAATGGCCTTGATATCATTAATTTTCTAGTAGGTTTGCAATGAAGTCAGATTAGTGTCTCAGGGACCAGCATCTCTTCAAATGGAAGTTTTATTTGGGATCTTACTTAACTCTGGAACATTTTTTTCACAAAAATTAACAAAGAAATATCTTCATAACAGGCATGGATGAATGTGTAATGGAAACAAGGAAGGCACTAGGATCCTTCTCCTTCCCAAACACCAGAGAAGAAGAAACCAAAAATTTTTTAAAAGTAAGTGAGCACAAGCCAGTGTGGCGCTGTACCAAGCCAGCCCCAGCCCCAGCACAGATACAAGAGAGCTAAATACTCCTTGCAACAGCAGCAGTCATGCATCACCTGCAAAGGCCAGAATTAGGGCTCAGGCTCTTTTGAGCTGATGAAACTCAAATAATGCAAGGGCAAACCAACAGATTGGTAAGAAAGTCGGGATAGTTTTAGCAATGGACCCTGTAAGGTGCTGATCCTTCATGTGGGCACCAATTCTTAACAAAATATGGCTAACCCTGGTTATGTCAGTATAATTCAGAACTTAGTATCTTACTTAAAAAAAAAAAAAAATTGCATGAAGAAACCCAGATTTGCTAATGGCCTGGATTAAGGAGATTGACACTTTGGTCAACCTGTGTTATCTCTCCTTTTACAAAGCTCAAGTTTTAACTTTGCATTGCCAAGAAGCAAGGATTAAAGCTGCCCTTGCTAGTATTTCAGCAAAAGATATTGCATGTTCCTGTCTTTCCCTGATTGAAACACTTTGCTGCAAGTTAGCAGTGTTACTCTAACTCTGATGACCAAGAACATAAAAATGACATGAGATGTGAAGCAAGGTTTCATCTCTTAAGTTTGGAATAAGGCATTTTGGGGTGGAGAATAAAAACTAATTTAAAAGTGGGATCTGCACAGAGCAGACATCAAGCTAAGTACAGGCTGGGAGTGACTACTCTGGTTGTAACCTAAATTAATGTTCCTTAAGAGAGTAAGACAGCTCATCAAGTATGTCAGCTAGGAGAGGTGACAGAATATAGAAGTGAACTTCCATGGCACAACAGTGGGTTACTGACTGATGAGATGTATAGAAAACTACAGTGCTCATAAAACTTATACTGAGCAAATACCGAGCCCACAGTTTTGAACACTGGCTGGAATTGGTACTTCAGGTTCCCAGGTTTGCCTTTGTAGGTCTTTCCTGAGGATCAGGTTTCACATGAATAAAAATAGCGTTCCTTTTTCCAGTTCAATGTTTCTGGTTTTTCATTGATCGTCCTTGTGAGTTAACCCTATGCTGGACCTGTTTTGTTTCACCTTCACCATCTCCCCAAAGCCATTTTAACTTCTCATGGATAAAATGGATCTGAGATGTTTCTGTTCAGGATTCATGGGTTTTGACAATTCTGTTGTGAGGCTTTAATTTGTAATCCTTGTGTGAATGTCCTAGCAGTTACACATCCACCTCAACAACATAAGAACAACTCCTACCAATCAAGGACATTCCTCTAGCAGGTCAGATTGTACCTCTGAAAGAACTGCCTTCGGGCAGGTCCTGTCAGGGCTCTGAGTGCTCTGGCAAGCCTTAACTGGCAATAACAAGCCGTGACCAACCTCACCTGTGACCTCCATCCACATGTCCATGCCCATTCATCCAGCAGCTCAATTTCAGCTCTTGCTTGAGCCTTTAGTCCCTGCCTGAGCTGCAGCTAGCTGAGCCTGTCCTCAGCTGCCCTAATTTAGAGACTGGCTTTGCTAAAGGGACCCCAGAATGACAAAGGTGGTAGCCACATATCATGTCCTCTGGAATAATATTAGACTTACAACATAGCCTTGTTTCTAAGCCCTCTTCTGCTGTTCTTTCCCAACTGGACTCCCTGGATCAGGCTCATCACCTTGTCTGAGGCTGCTGGTGGACCCAGTCACTACCACCACCCTGCCCTGCTCAGGTCCTGTGGAACTGCACTGGGTGAGCTCCTGTGGTTACCCTCAGCACCCATTCTTGCTGCTCCCTGACACTGGATATCATACAAAATTAGGAGGAAAAATCCTCTCACCAATCTTATCTTTATGTGGGAAGCTATATGGGAAATCATTATTTACACCATGTACCAAAAGTGCATGATTAGTTCTACTAAATTTTCCCAGAATGTTTCCTTCTCAGTGTAGGAACAACTTCCAGCCACCCCAGTACTTTACCAGAAATTTGCCTCCCACAGAACAACAAACACCGAATGAAACAAGACCACACCAAAGCAACCAACACAAGAACTTCTAACACCTCTGCCTTTACACAGCAAAGAGCCTGTGCAACAGTGCAACATGCCTCAGTGCCTGCTAACTCATCACTTCTAGGTTAGCTACACACCTATCTCCCACAACTCTGACTGCTCTTTGTTCCATGTATCTTAACTGCTGTTTTCCTGCAGATATGCAAGTTGAGCAATGTTAATTAGGATGTTCCCAAATAAGTGGTTTCCCATCTGGTTAAGCCTGATGTTCACTGGAGTTGTGCAAGAGCTGAAAGACTTAGACATGTTAAAGATACAGATATCTCTTATACAGAGAGCTATATCCTCTAAATATACATAAATTTTTAAAATTCCCATTTTTTCTCACTATAAGCTTTGCCTTTGTAATCAAACAGAGGCCCTTATACTTAGTAACATACGGATTGCTAGCATTTCTAAGCTTTTCTGGAATTAGGCTAGCTGAAAATACTACTCCTACAGCCATCATAAAAAAAAGCTTTGGAAGATCATCTCAGAAAATTCACAGTAAAAACATGCATACTGATCCTTGGGTACCTTAGTCATGGAAACCACACAGGAAGCTCTGCAGAACGAAGGCATAAGAAAATAATGGAAGTATAACGAATGCATCTATTTAAACTGATTGCAGACTGTGGGGCCTAATTGCAATTTTAAAATTATAAAACATTTATTCACCATTTTAGTTCACCACTCACTTGCTGAGACTTACAGAATAAATGCATGTCTGCCAGTGTGGAAAGGAGCTGGGTTTCACACAGTACCCAAGTACAGTTTCACAACCTGCCTGTGAGCTCTCAGGTGAGGCACTTCACCCTCTCTGGCTCAGATAGGTGGCTTAACATGGGAACACCATTGTGCTGCAGTGAATATAAACGTAGTAGTACATGTGAAATATTCTGCTGCAGCTTTGCTGCTGATCCGTAATTATCCACATTAAAAAGAGTTTTCTCTAACTTATTGGAAAGTAATTTGCATCAATATGTAGTTTTCTTTCCTTTGATAAATATTTATCAAGTTGTCTTCACTCTTAAGAGCATATTAACGAACTTCACTTGAAAAATAAATACCCAACACCAATTTTACGTTAGAAGTACCCATGGAAAATCTGAAAGAACTGAACACGGTTGTTCCCTTTCACTTTTCCCTATCACCTTTGTAGTCTGTTTCACAATTTTCTAAGTACATCGGGAAATTTCAGGATGCCTCTACGGCATTAGCGCTGGTGACTTAAGAGCCTGCAACAACCAGAGGCTGTGAGAGTCAGCAGCACGCACACGGACTGGGCAGTGGCACCTCGGGAAGGCGTGCGCAGTGAACCCAGGTGTTGGTTAGGTGGATGTTATTAACAAGGAGGATAAATCCACGCAGTCGAGGCTCTGCTGACAGATGTTGAATGGTGTTTAGAAAGCACCAGACATCACCAGCCATGAGCGCTGTTCGCAGGCAGCGCTCCTGGAGCTCGGCTCCGTTTCAACAGGTGCTCACGGACCGACGGAGCGCCACTCGGGTGTCACGTCTGTGACACCTGGTGAAGCACAGACATCTCTCCGCTTTCTAGTCTCCCCTTACGGATACCGCAGGACTTCGCCGGCCAGCCTGACCGAAAACGGCGGACGAAGGAGGGAGAGAGAAAAGCCCACCTCGCCGCGCCCATCCCCAGCCCGGCTCCCGCCCCGCGGGCCCGCCCCGG
>VZRR01003882.1:42750-198430 GCA_013398015.1 Oreocharis arfaki
GGCCGGGCCGGGCGGGGAGAGGCGCTGGCCCTGCGCCCCTCGCAGCCGCTCTGCCTGGCGGCTGCCGCCACAACTCCGCCGGGCCGACCCAGGCCTCGTCCCGCCGCTGGTGGCCGGAGCGGGGCCGGGGCTGCGCCCTGGCTGCCCCCGAGCGCCGCGGGGAGCGGCAGCAGGACTGGACGGGCCGGCGGGCGCTGGCGCTCTGCTCCCGAGCGGGAGCCGAGGGCGCACGACCGGCATGTCTGGGCGCTGTGACAGAAACGGGGAGCAGGGGTCAATACTCGGGATGTTTGTTAAGGAGGATTACGGAAGAGCCCCCCGGGGAGCGTTTGGGTCAGGGGTGCGCACGGCCGGAGGGATGCACGGGCGCGCCCGGCGCGGCTCCGTCCCCGAGAGCGGGGACACGGCAGGAGCGTCCCGGGACCCGCAGCCAGGGCCGCCCCCGGCAGGGAGGGGCCGCTCCCTGCCCCTGCTCCGTGCTGCTCTCTGCGGCTGTACTTGGGGTGGGGGGCTTCTAGTGGCGGCTTCGGGCACATGGTGCAGATGGGACGCGCTGCGCTTTGTCGCGTTTCTGTCAGGCGCTCGCAGCGGTGCCCCTTTGTAGTGGCCGGTTCTAGCAAATGCACAGCCTCGTGCCCGGGCTCAGAACACCACAGTCAGGGGATCAGCGTTGACAGGCACTGAAATAAAGCGAGAAACATACACGTCTGAACTGCGGGAGTTGCCTTTTGAGAAGACTGAAGTGCCCCATGCAGTGCCACACAATTTTCCCGAGTAAAGAAGTCAAAAGATGATGGGTACCAGAATTAACCTGCTGTAAATACTGTTGGGGAATCTCAGTCAGTCCAGCAGTGTTTATATGCTGTGGTTTAATCTGGTGAAGTTGTGATATAAATTCATACTAAAAAAATAGAATGAGGAATGTAAACAGCTTTATAATTGCCCTTCCAAAAAAGAAGGGCAAAGTTTTTTAAAACGAGTTTACAGGTAACCAAATGTTGCTTTGCTAAGATCTCATGGCCTTCGTTTAGCAACAGTAGCCTGTCATTTCATCTGATATAAGATTGCACTGATCTGTTTTCTTTCATGCTGCTTCCTGAGTGCATGTGCTGATTTAACTCAGAGTACAGTCAGTGCTGTCTCCTGGGGCAGGGGTGATCTCATGTAACTCCTGACACTCAAATATAGTCCTTCCTCTATATGTGAATTGGTTGTCTACACGTCAATTATGATATGTTGAAAGGATTTGTGCCCTTTTAGGGCTCAATTTAATATATCTGTTGAAATAGCTTTTTTTCCCCCTGTGTCCACTTAGAAACTTCCAGAAGGTACTGCTGAGATTTGTGTTGATTTCAGCAGAAGTTTGTGATTGTCTAATCAACACTACAGGAGGAAGTGTGAAGCCTGTCTCTGATATGCAAAAAGTGAAAGTGACAGTAGATGTGTCCTCACTCTGGTTAAGATTTTTGTGCAGACTGTTTATTTCAATACAATGCTGCTCTTTCTCTCTGCTGGAGAGTTTATTTCTATGTGTCAGTTAACTCAGTGGAAGAAACATCACAAAATAATATGGTTTAGAAAAAAATCCTTCCCACTATTATGTAAAATCCATCTGGCTTCCTCGTGCCTGAGTAAGGAGAATCCCCTCTCCCTGTCAGGAGGATGGCTCCCACCCCATTCCTGCTCTTTTGAGAAAAGATAGCTAGCATCTTCCAAGAGCTTGCTTGTATACAAAACTATTCACACTAAAAAAATCATCAGCAGCCTCCAGGCCTGAAAACAGGCATGATGTTTTGATTTTAGTGTATCATCTTCTCTTAAATTCCTGGATGGCAGCGAAAGGTGGTGTAGTTTTTCAGTCTCAGATTGATGGGGCTTGAGAATTGGTTACAGTCTGTGTCGTTTCCATCCATGCAATGGTGTTTATGCTTTCCTTTGCAATACTGTGAAGTAGTTTCACAATGTTAAGGCATGAGGACCTGTCCAAAATGTTGCTAAAATAATCCTGCCTGACGTCTCTCTCAGGATGACCTACCTTCTTGGTGGGTCAAGAACATCAATTTAAAAACAGGCGCCAAAAAACCTTGTTGAATCAAAAGGAAAACAACATTTCCAGAAAGCAGGGATTTGAAATTATAGTTTGTCAAAATTGCCTGCAGGTGTTAAAATAGATTTGAAGTCAGGGGCTTGCTTTTATTTTCAGTCTCCAGAATTCTAATTTTACCCATTTCAGCTGAAAGGAGTGAGTATGCTGATGGTGGAGACTACTTAGGGGATGGTTATATTCGTGTTGCTGCTCTAACATCCCTGCTTTAACCATTCCAGCTCCTCCAGCAACTCATCTGGATTTCTTAGAGATTACTGAGCAAGTAATCATTCTGATGGACCTCACATTGTCAGTGCTTCTGTACTTTTGGGCTTTTAAACCAACAAAGGTGGAATGACTTGGGCATAAAACTCCCCTCTGTGCCTGCTGTGCATCGAGCTTGAAGAGAGAAAATGCCCAGAGAAAATTTTATATATGACATGTCCCCAGAATGAATGTGTAAAGCTGTGCTTAGTAAAAACGAAGGTTTATATACCAACATCTTCCTGCAGCGTAAGATTTAGCTACACTACACATAAGGTGTGCGAGTCCTTAGAAATGTGTTTATCTTTTATGTGAAGGTTGGAGTGAGCAAACTGACCTTTGCCACATGCAGGTAGCTGAATGAGTACTGCCATTCATTTGTGTAGGGCTCTTCTACCAGGGTTCATCTATAAGGAATAGTAGTTTGGAGTGTGTCTACAGATTCCAAACATGAATCTTATCCACTGTGTTTATTTTTGCAGGATTTGGCAAAATCAAGTCTATTTAACATCCTGTCCTGTTCATTTTTAGCAAGTATCAGAGCTATCCCTATCACTCACCCAGGATGTATTTGTATATAACACAAGCATAAATCTTCAGTCTCTGCCACTTGGGAAAGCCCAATTCCAACTATAAAGCTGGAAGAACTGGACTGATTTTGCCCTTTCGAAAGTTTGCTTATCCAAACTGCCTCCAACTCACAACTTTGGATGCACTAGAGCAACAAAACCACAAGAGGCTCTGAAAGCACTCAACATGCCAGACTCTGACAGGGGCTTTCACAGGAAGCACACTTGCCTTCAGATACGCCCCAGCCAGCCACAGTTCTGTGGTTTTTTAGCTGCATCTATGCCTGACCTTAAACAGAGCAAAACAGGGCTGTCAGACAAAAATCACGTTGATTCTGCTTTCCTGTCCTTTTCCGGTGTGTGGTGCTCTGATCCAGTTTTAAGTTGGGTATATCCTTGTGTTGGTTCTGTTTCATCATGAAAAATGAGAACAAGAGATCCGTTCTGTCCTTCCTCTCTCTTCTGGGTCACAGGGAGAGGGAGCCTCAGCACAGAGTTTCTCTGCTCAAGATTCACAGGCCCAATGTTGCAGCTGATGCTGTGGCCCCAAGAGCTTTGCTTCTGCTCGTGCACAGGATGCTGCAGCTGGCTGCCGGCTCCCTCCCCCCTTCCTTCCTGTACCAACACATGCGTGTCTACACCTGGGTCAGAGTGGATTTCTGACCCTTGCACTTCTGCTTCCTGGAGAGGGCCAGGACCCCTCCCTGTATTGCTTTGGGACAGTTGAACTGTGAAGCCTGTGGTCTAGAATGAGAGGTTCTACTTGTCAGAGCCATCACTGCATAAAACCTGTGGTGCTTTTCCCTTTGCTTCACCCAGGAGTCCTTTCTGCCTCCCTCTTTGAAGTCTGCTTGTCTCTGCAGTGATACATGCAACTTCAATTTCAAAGGCACAGTCTCAGCGTAGAGAACACTTTGGGAATATTTTAAGATTTCCTTATATCTCCCCTGTCCCATTCACTGCCACATGTTCCAGTGTGGCATATGCTTCTGCAAAACCCCACTTACGGAGCATTTGTGTTCTGAAGCCAATGTGTGTTATTCAGATTAAGAAACTAATCACTGTTTGGGGGTTTTTAAGAAGGAAAAATTAAAAGTTGTGTCTTTTGAGTGGGATAAGTTCCTCAACATGTTTCAAGGTGTGCAGTCCAAGCTGATCTGAGCTAAACTAATACAGTCCTGCCTTCACTTCTATCTCTGTTTCCTGCCCCTCTCTTTCATCTAATTATATAGGGAGCCATTTCTGCTAGTTAAAAAATTTCTGTGCAGAAAAAAACATTGTGTGCTATTGAAGAGGGAGATAATGTCAGTTTTGTGTTGGCTTAGCTTTTCCAGTCAGATCATTGTTTAATGTGGGGGAACTTCCTGTGATGTAGAACAGTTTTTGCAGGATTGGGTCTTCTCTGGGGAAGTTGAGTTTAGCAGTGTCCCATCCTTTGTTTGTTTTCCCTGAGCTCCCTAATTAAACAGCATAACATACTTTGCAGTGCTGCCCTCAGTCTTGATATTGCAGGGGTGAGGTACAATAACTTATTTTGCCATTTGTATTTGCAAACTTGACCATTTTGAGACCTTGACTCAGGTTTTGTAGCCACTAAGAAAATGCCCTATTTCTGTCTTACTCTGTTCAGGTTATTTGCTTGTCTTTTACGCGGTATGAGGTGATCAAAACTAAACTCTTCTTGGCGAAGGCAGAATCCACAACTGTTCCTCTTCTATGCATGGGAAGACCAGACTGTTCATTCTCTGTGGTTTATCTTAAAATTTTGCCACTTCTTTCAAGGTGTGATCCTTGTCAGTCCCATTTCCCATCTGCCAAATGCCCAGTGGATGCATTAACATGCCCTTAGTCCCAAACCAAATAATGCAACTTCTTAGCAGAGTATCATGTTGTCCATGTAGTGCCAGAGAAAGCACCTATCTGCCTGCAAAGGCCTGGCAAACTTCACAGGAAAAGATTTAAGTGAGAAGTTCCTTCTCTTCTGCTGTAGGTGATGCAGGTCAGATGTTTTTACCGAAGGAAAGAGCCTGATTTTTTGCCTCTTTTGGTCTCATTTCATCTCAAGGAAGATGAAACCTTGGCATGAGGATGATAGGGAGGATAAAACAGAGGATGGGAGGAATTCCAGTTCATTTGGTGGTTGGGTAGTATATATGGTGTTACTTCTTATGCACTCAGAGCAGGCTGTTGTGTTAACATGCTTTTATACTATTATCATAACTATCTCCTGTCCGTAGTAAATTAGTCATTTATATGCCCAAAGCGAGTGGCAGATGCCGTACTTTTTTTTTTTTCTTCTTCCACCTAAAACTATATTATTAAGTCTGTTTTTTTCTTTGGATGTAGGAAATGAAGACACAAACAGCACTACACCCTTTACTCCGATTCCAGGTGATAGGTCACCAGGTAATACTTTTGGCAGTTCTGTTGCTGTTCCTCAGTAGCATTGAGAAAAGCAGTATGTGTTATTGTATGCCTTAAACTATCTTGTAATAATTTGCCCTTTATTTTATTTTATTGAATTGTGAGCAGCTGTAGGGCAGGAGGGAGGTACTTTGATTGTCACATCTATTCTGGGACAACTGAAGGTTTTTAAGAGGAACAATAGAACACAAATCAATTCTCATATCCTTGGGTACCCCAGAGCAACAGTGAAAGGAGAAACAAAATGGGAAAATATTGTGTATAGAACCAGAAACACCTGGCAACATCAATTTACAGTTAAAAGGAGAACCGAGAAGTCTGCTAGATTAGAATTCAGTGATCTTCAGATAAAGGCAAGGCATTTTTTCATTTGAGTCATTTTTGACTTGTACCACTTCAGTCGTCTCATTTGCTGTTGGCCGACAGTACTCTGCTCATTGACTCACTCTGTCTTGTGCTAATTGCAACACTGACTCACACCCAAATTCCAGGCAGTAGAGATGGCTTTTTTTTACCTGTATGAACATGCAGTCCACATCCAGAGCTGTCTCAGGGTTACAGGAGTAAGCACTTAGAACCCAGGGAAAACAAAGATGTGTTCTGGTTACAGTATTGGGCCTATGTGGAAAAGATTTAACCCCAGGCATGTCTATGGCTTATGCTGGGATAAAGGTCAACATATCCAAGAAGGAATGTGTTTGTAATTTTACAGTCATAGACCCTTTCTCAAAGGCAATTAAATCTGCAACTAATGTCCCAGTTATGTCATTATAAGGGCTGAGTGTGCAATACACAGTGTGGGGGCTACTTGGCTGTGATTATACCAAAGAAAGAGCAAAGTAATTCCCTCTGTAATTTCCCCCCTGCCCTCCCATTTTTTGGTAGTTGGTACAAAGATGTAAATTTGGTGCATTTGTTCTTAACCTGAGCTTGCTCATAACATGTATGCAATTGCAAAGAGTTACAGACTAAACTTTTCCAGTGGTAAGAACAGCAGATCCATTCAAAGGAAATAGGTATAGGTCTGTGTCCTGACTGCAGTAGCTGAGTTGATCTCCTCTTAAATCTGCAGTTACGTGCTTTGTTTTTCAGCCATGCTGAAAAGCAGCAGAGCTGCTGCAAGGCACATAACCCTGCCAGTGTGGGAGGGTGCTGTAAAAGATCAGTTACTTCAGAGAAAAGAATGATCATAGAATGGGCATTTGCAACAATGCAGAATGAAGGGAGGAAGGTATGGGCAGTGACACTCCCAGGAACAGCCCAATAGATCTTTGCCAGGAGGAAGAGACACTTAATCTTTGAGAAAAATAGAAGAGGGATGCAGCAATGAGGACAGCAGTGAGAGTGGGAGAGTGCCTGAGAAACCTAGAACTAACATGAGGAGGAAGGAGAGCCAAGAAAAAGAGAAGTGGAAAAGGAGAAGTGAAACAAAGGAGAGAAAGACAACATCACTAAAATGTAAGGTTTACATTCTATGTCGGGGAACAGGTACATTCTTAGGACCCTTTTTGTGTATCTGTCTGCCCCTACTTGACTTCAGTATATTTCCAGCATCATCTCAGTTTGCAACAGAGAGGCAACAAAATGAAAGATCAAGGGACAGAAAATGGAACTGAAATAGAAGAATAAATAGTACAACCCCCCCCAGTGCACAAGTAGGTTAAGAAAGTTAGTGGCAATATGGCCATTTACAGCAAATGGAATAAGACATGACGTAGAAGTGGAAGAGAGCAAACAGAGGACATGGAAAGAATCAGATGCAGACCATTTGGGCACTGCTGTGCATAGAGTGTTAACTATATTTTTGCTGCACTGAGGTCTGGAAGCATTCTGCAGAGGGATAAAAACCATCTGCTTTGGGATGGGCTACTCTCTGCTGTATTCCCAACTTTAGTCTCCAGGCACAGATACCCTGAGGAAACTATTGTGTTGTGGGTACTTTAATTGTAGTATGTTAAAATTAGAATGAACAATACTGATTTTCTTTTTGTTTTTTTTCTTGAAGACAATAGCAATTCAACCATTGTCACTACATCATCCACACAATCTACAGCAACATCTACAGGAGGTATGTATCTGTTCACCTGTCCGTTACTATGAACCTAGGAGTTAGCTTGAAACCTAACCCTGATCATACCAAATTCTAAAGAACAGGCCATCAAAAGTGGTTATTTGAGACAGGTGTTACCATTTTAGGGCTGGAAAGCAGCATGTAAAACATCTATGAAAAGAAGCTATATTTTTTTTCAAATTTAGGTATCATACTTCATCAGTAATTACATTTGTGATGCCATTTAAACACAGGAATGAAAATTTAACTTCAAGGAAGAATTGCAAGAAGTCGGGAGTTTTTTATTTCCACTCTTCTTCTTTTACTTCATGAAGTAAAGATGAATAGGTTGTTGTGCAAACAGTGCCTATCTGTTTAATGTTATTTCACAAAAACAAATACAGGGCATAACAGAATCCTGGGAGCTTGAGTTTCAAGAATAGGACTCTATTTCCTTTTACGTAAGACTCATAGAATCACAGGATCCTCAAGGCTGGAGGAGGCCTTCAAGATCATCTGTCCAGTTGTCAACCCAGCACCACCATAATCGCCCCTAAACCATATCCCCAAGTATCCAGGCTCCTCTTGGGCGCTTCCAGAGATGGTGACTCCACCACCTCCCTGGGCAACTTATTCCAATGCCTGACCACTCTTTCAGTGAATTTTTTTTTTAATATCCCCTGGCACAACTTGAGGTGATTTCCTCTTGTCCTTTCATTTGACCAATGGCAGAAGAGACTGGCCTGCACCTCACTACAACTTCATGGCACTTAATACCATAGAAAATAATGCTTAGAGAGCTCATAGCACAAAATTGTGCCATGTAAGCCAGTATCAGTCAAGTGGAATGATTTGTCATGGGTATTTTTGCATTGTTCTAGCACTATCATATTTCCTTCACAACCTGGCAAAACAGCTGCAAGTAAGAATTATTTCCCAAAGCAGCAGTGTTGCATTCATGATGCCCCGACGTAAGTCACATGTTACTAAAACACACCTTTGTAGAAAGAAGAAATGGCTGTATTGGATCCACTACTAGAATTTGAATACAGTTATTTAACCTTGGACACAAACAGTTCATCCACTTACATTTGCAGTGTTCCAGCTGCTGGCTGTGTCAATAAGAGATTATTAAAAAAGGCAGTGAAAAGATCCATCTTCTGGAAGAACTCGCTCAGGCAGATTTCACTGCATTAGTAAGGGCTGGATAAGAGTCAATGTCACGCAGTTGTTCAGGCTGTGATGCACAGGTAGAATATTGCATCTGAGAGAAGCTAGTTCTAGAAACTGGGTCCCCTTTGTGCTAAGAGCCATGCAAAAGCAGGGCAGGAATGTTGTGTCCCCTTACGATGCTTTGTGTATTTGTGGAGTTCTGTGCTGCTCATAAAGTCCCAGCTATGTCATTTCATTTCCACTGCAACTCTTATGTTCTGTCACTGTAATTTCCAGATAAGCTCTGAGCTACCACTCTCAGAAGTTGCTTGTTCTTTTCCTTTAAGTATAAAATGCTCCCTAGGAGAGAAAAAAAAAACCAAACACACCTTTCCAAAGACCTTCCTTTTGATAGCAAGCAAGTGGTGCAGTGTCTCATTCCACTGCCTGCAGTGTAGCAGTTCAAGCATGTCTAGCTTGGAAAGTCCAGAGGTTTCTGTAATCTCCTTGTTGTCTCGTTCCCCTAAGCATGTAAAGCCATTCTTAACCACAGTGTTTCACCCACCCTGCGCTCCTTCTGACTTCTGCTCCAGCCCTTCCAGGTTTCTTGGAAAGGTTTGAGTTTTACCAGTTTTGGATAATAACAGTAAAAAGAGGCCTGAGCCCTTTACTGTTAGGCACAGTATAAACCTAACAGACAACTGTGCCTTGCTTCACAAGGGTTGGTGGTTCCCATCCTTCTGGCTTTTTTTTTTTCCCTTAGAAACGTCATAGATTTTAATGCAGTGTTCATGGATTTTGATTATCTGTCTCAACTTCTTCAGAGTAAAGACTACTGGGTATATGTACTTAACTCTTCTTAAAGTCTCTGCCATTATTTTTTTGGGGGACAGGGAAGGGGAGAGGAAGGAAGCTCTTTGTGAAGGAAGTAAAAGTCTGTTTCATTCAATCATTTTCCATGCAAAGGAAAGTATGTATTTTAGGAAAAGCATTCCATAATAATTTTGCATGTTAGCACAGTGCTTATGCAATTTGTGCTCATTCTTGTTGAGTTAGAACACTAAGGGATTAGTAGCACATGCTGCTAAGAATTCTCATCTGTATGCTATGCATCACTATATATATATATTTATTTTTTTATTGATGGATATAGCATAGCTATTTAATGGTTAAACACAGGTAGCAAACTATGTAAAATACTTGTCTCTTTTAAAAACAAAGCATCATAAACCTGAACTATATTATTGGCATGTATCTTTTTTAAATAATAAAAATTAACTCAGGCAGTCAGAGTTTGTTTAGTGTAGTGTTCGATGAAGCCCAGCTGGTCTTTTGGGGGGAAAGTAATTGGGGAAATAAAAGATAAAAGGACAGGTGTTGCTAACAAATCCTCTTTCATCTTCCCTCTGTTTGTAAAATAGTACAGGTAAGATTTTTTAAAGATGGAGAAGAACAGATTCATGCCTGATTCATGTCAGCTTCCCAAATTCTCCAGCTGCCTCAGATAGCCTCCCACTGATGTTTTGAAATGACTGATGCTAAATGCATCATGAGAGATTGGTCTAGAGATTAGACAGATTTTACTGTTAAAGTTACATCACCAAGGGCTGTAATCTTGATTAAGTAAAAAAGAGGATTGCTGCTAGAAAAGAGAGGGGAGAAAAGTAATGTGCAAATGTGCTGAAATTCCTCATGGATGCTTGGATTTTTTTTTCATCATGACTCAGGTTTTCTGTAGGGTAATTTCATACCCATGGAATAAGTACCAACTTTGTGTGACATCATTTTGTAGTGTTACACATCTAACAATTAGCCATTGTATTGCTCAGAAACAGAAGGCTCTTTGACACGCAGAAATCCTGGCTCAAAAACAACCCACAGAAAACTGCTTAACACTTGCACCCAGATTTGTCCGTCTTTGGTATCACTTACATTAGGAATGTAGTTACCAGGTGTGGTGTCGTGTCATATAACTGTAGATGGTTTCCATGTAGATATTTCCTTGCTTACTTCCTACAATGAGGAACCATTTGATATTTATGGATCATTGTGCCTTTGGGGAGTTTTACCTGTCAGTATTAAAATGTGCCCTGAATTTTATCTGATGTATTTTACACATGCTTTCATAGAGGAACTGAATTTTCGTAATTGTAGCAAGGTAAGCAAATGAACGTAGTGTTCTAATTGTTCCACCTCAATGAATGCTCGTTTCAGAGGGTTTCCTGGGTTTATGGCACAGTACAGTTATAACATTAAAGAACAGGAAAACAAATAGCATTTACAAAGGCAACTTTATTTTGCTGTTTCAATAGTTTTAATGCTAAATGTCTCAGAAGTGTTGTGTAGGCTAGTTCCTTTCTGCGTGTTTACATTGTTACATTGTTGAGTTCTTTGAAGTTTTTGATGCTCATATCAGTACTGGAAACTGTGATAAATCTTAGCAAAGACACAGTTTTGTATGTAGTTTCTCATGTTTTACACAACACAAAAGTATTATTCTACAGAAGCATTTTAGATGCTGTATAAAAAAAAGGCAGAAATTGAATATCAAGGTTACTCTGGAATTGAGAGGAAACTATATATCCTTTAATTATTCTAATTTTAGACAATTTCAAGAAAACATGGATATAATTAGATATTTGAATTTCCATGTTGAAAAGCTTTTGAGGTGTTTAAAATGAGCCCAGCTTGTCTGAGGCTATAGAAATAATACAGAAGTAGACAGCTGCAAACGAGCTGTTTCTCTCTAGAATTCTTTCGTACATAAAAGCTATTTGCATCCTACTGTCTGCTTAGAGAAATGTTAGTTGCATAACAGGCTCATGTTTCTTGTTAGTTCTTTCTAAGAAAAATAAGTAATTGTTTTACAATCATTCTGTCTGGCTGCCTTCCATGAAGGTTCTAAGGATTTTGCTGTAAATATCAATTTCTATTATTCTTAACTTTCGTATTGTGGTATTTTTATTCTGAACAGTACATTAGTGTTTTCTGAGGAGGGAGGGGGAAGTGTTAGGTAAAAGTAAAGTAAAAGACACTGCATGTCAGTGAAACTTGTGAAATAGCATTCCAGTCTTTGTTTCAACCTTGGCAAGACAGCTCACTACTAAATAAATTACTTAAGCCAGTACATTTACTTTAGTTGAACTTTTGTGTGGAAAACAGCTAGAACCTTAAGTTTCACATAAATACAGAATTCTCTGTGGCAAGTTTTAACGTATATGGAGCCCTAGTAATGCTAATGTTTCATTCAAAAGTAAATGAAAGATTAAATCATTACTAAAATTGGGGGGCGGGGCAGGCGGGGGCATTTTCATGCAAAATCTGTTCTTATCAGAAGAGCTTTGTTGTCTGAAAAAGCAGGTGCTTCACATAGAAAGTAACTCTTGATACAGAATTTTATTGCATTTTAACCTACTGTAAGTTAGGCATGATTCTATGGAATTGGGTAGTGTTAACAAAAAAAAAAAAAAAGCTGACCCTTCTGAAAGTTATCATGTATTATCCAGGTTTTCTTTCCAGCCCTTCCTTTAAAGAGTCCTTGACCTTGAGGCCCAGAAATCAGAAGTTAGGTCTTCCCAAAGGCAAGTCTGTATGCAGGCTTGGATGCTGTGCAGTGGGATTTTCATTGTCACTTTGTCATTCTGTTTGGGCATGATAAGTGCTGTCTTACTCAATGAGTGTGCTGTTGATTATTTTTATGTATTTTTCTGTGTGGTATCACAAATAAAAATTTCTCAGGTATGTCCACCACCACTGCTCATCTGACCAGTACCAGTCAGCCCAACACCACCACCATGTCTGTGATCCTGACAACTCAGCCCACCAAAACCAGCCAGACAGTAACACCCACCGCAGCTTCACCAGTCACATCTCCACAAGCCAATATTACAGTGGTGACCACTTCTAAGACTTCTTCCACTTCTGTAACAGGTGAGTTCACAATTCAGGAAGCTCAGAAAGGCTTGGATGCACGTTCACATGCGTTGTAGAATAGTTAGTTTTACAGCAGAGTAACAAAAAGAAGAAAGACGTTATTTGCATGCTGAAAAACAAGACTAAAGTGGGGTCTTATTACTAAGCTGGATACAATAATGTTGCTCCGAGCGCTCCGCTTGCTTAAATAAGGGCTCACTTAATCTGGGACACCTGACAGATTTAGAGGAAAAAAAAGTGCAAGTCGTCTGATCCAGCAGCCACCAGCAAGGAGATCAGCAATGTACAGGAGAAAGCCTTGATTTTGATTATTTTGAATACAACTTCTGTGTTTGTTCAGCTCTCCTTTCTGCAGTTTATTTGAACTCATCTCTAATACTTCCTTTTTCACAGCTGACCTGTATCTCAGAATATGTCACTGGCTTGATAAAAAGACTGAGTTCTGTTAGCAATGTAATGGATGTTACCATAACAGAGACTAGAGCATGACTGTGCATGAGTCATCTCTATGTAAAAATTGTCAAATACAGTTTAACCGTACCCATTAATACAAAAACAGTGAGTGCAGAATTCAGTATTTCCTTGCACCTGGCTGTGTTCCCATCACTTCATGCTTGCACTTTTAAACACATCAGGAGTGCTCACGTATCAGTGAAGCATCATTGGGTCGGTGAAGCTGTCACCAGCAGAACCTGTAGTTGACCATGTAACACTCTGTTCTGTTTGTATGTAGCAAGTACAAACAGAACTGGGCACAGACTGGGTCTTTAGGTGGGAGTTTGTAGCAAATGTAAGCAGTTCTAGCAGCAGAACAGCTATGGATTATCTTAGGTCATGTTGTCTGTGTCAATGTTTGTGTTGGGCTGCAGAGCTGATCTCACTTGGGACAGTGAGGGTACAATTCCATGAGACAAGGTAAAGCAATCCCAACAGCTCATTGCTACCAGGTGTTCTGCTCCCACCATGTAACTGTACTGACTGACTTGGTGGCTATTGGACCCCTCTTGCTGGATGACTCAGAATGCTCATCTGACTAAAAGCACCTTCCTTTTATGCTTGGGTTGATTTCAGGCCATCTTAGTGGGTTAAATTGGTTCATGGAGGGTATGAAAAACACTAGAACTGGCCTATGAAGGGCAGGAACCCCATGTGTAAAAGGAGAGGGGAGCGGGGGAAAAAGGGAAGTGGAGAGAAGAAGGAGCTGTCAGTCTTTCAGAGACAGCAAGCACCTGGATCAGCTGTGCCCACGTCACCAGAACATGGCACTTAGAGCCCTAGGTTTCAGTGTGCTTGACTTGTATCGTGTCAGTTGATCTGTGTTAAATTTGTCTAATTGGGTCTTTAAGTGATATGTCGGGGAGGGGGCAGGATGTAGAGTAGTCCCTCAAAACACAATTTTGCAACCTCTGTAAAATGTGCCTTTTGTTTTCTTCTTTTCAGCCACATCAAAATCAGAGGCTGTTGAAGCCAAAACCTCCAGATTTGATGTGGGCAGTTTTGTAGGTGGCATTGTGCTGACTCTTGGAGTCCTAGTCATTCTCTACATTGGATGCAAAACTTACCACTCTAGAAGAGGTATTCAGTACAGAACCATGTAAGTTCCCAAGGGATCATCCCTTGGCCATTTACTACTTTCTTGAGGGGAACAAGGAGAAACAAATGGCCAGAATGAATTCTGATACATTTGTTTGATGTACGTTATATTAATATCATTAAGAGATTTAACTCTGATGTTTTGTCTTTCACCACTTCTGCCTTTCCTCATTAGTATTATGCCTCTCTTATGCACGTTTTTTTCTCTGACCTATTACATAAAATAGCTCTGGTTTTTTTGAAAGGATCCTTGTCTTTTAGCTAGTCCACAAATAGTTAACATTCACTGAAACTTTTTCTGCAGTTTGCAAGATTTCTCCTTTCTCCTAGACTGTTTGTCTGTTCATTCTTTGGTGTTTTACTCCCCCTTGCTATTAATTTGCAGTGAATTCTAATCTAAATTGTACCATCTCACTTGCTATACTCAGCTCTATTCAATTTTCTGCCAGGCTTCAGGACTCACCCACGCTTAGTTTCAGAACCAGGTTGCTTTTCTTTTCCTCTTCAGTACCATCCATCAGACAAGAAGCTTGTTTTAAGTGAGGTGATGTCATTAGACCTGTTGGATACTGGTGTTCAGGCTTTGTTTTCTCTCCATCTTGATTCCTGCTTACTGGTCATGGAATTAAGCCAGTCCCTGCTGCACGTTTACCCACAGTGGTGTTTGTGAATGGGTATTGTAAAATTCACATCAACAGTATCTTCAAAACAAAGGGAACCTGCTGCTGAGCTTGTAAAGTGGCTTTGATGAGCTGTTACTACTGGTTCTAGGTAAGACAGATAGGATAAACAGGTCTGAGCAAAAACTTATGTAAGAACACCTGAATGGAATGTGAAAGACAAGATGTGAAGAGGCCAGTAAAGCTGGAGAAGTCTTGACAGAATGAAACTGTTCAGTTAATTTCAGGCTTGGCTCAGACAGGGTTCTAACTGCCAGATCAATATGCCCTTACCCCTTCCTAGCAAGGCAGTCTCTGCTCACAAAATAACCTCCTCAGCAGCAGCTGGGTGGCTCTTTCTCATGTTGACTGTTGCTTGTTGTGCAGAACATTAATTACTGTGTTTCTTTTACAGCGATGAACATGATGCCATCATTTAAGGAGACTTCAGTGAAGACAGTGTTGGAAACCCACCCTGTCACCCACCCTGTCACAAGCTGTTGTAACTTCAGAAGGAGTTTCTTTCATAAAGATGAGGGCAGTCTCTAAACCTGTCTTGGTTGTTATCCTGCAAAATGTTGAGAAGCTTTTTTAAACATCCTGATTTTTTACATTGGCTTTCATGAGATGAACTCAGCACTTTGTAGAGACTTTGTATTTTCTTTTTCCAGTATTTGTAACCAGATTTAAAGAAAATCACATATTGAGTCATTTTAAGGTACACACACAGCTCTCTGAAATAGCTAATTACTAGCACAGGCAATTGCATCAATGCAATTCTAAGTAAGTTCAGGGGTTTTTTCTAAGGTTTTGTATTAAATTGTATTTATTTAGAAGTTTGATGTGAGCTTTAGTTTAGAAATCTTGGATTTTGAACAATTCAGTTCATTTTTAATAGGCTATAAAGAAGGTGGGGTTAGATAACTGTATAGAAGGTGATAATGAGTACTTTAAATGTCAGTCATTAGCTCGCCAGTGACCTGCAGACACTTTCCTTAATAGGCTGTATAAGGAGAGCAGCTGCAGGAAACATGGACGGAATGGAAATATCCATCCATAGCCCTTTTCTCTAAAAGCTTTTATTTTTCCTAGCATGTCCTAATGAAGCTTGTGCAATTGAAGATTTAATAAAAATGGAAAAAAAGTAACTTTGCCATCATAAATATAAAAAATACCTAAAATTGGCTTTTAAGTTGAAGGTAGCAATCACTTGCCTCTTGGTTTTTATTATTACAAAGCTGTCTGCAGTGTTTTAGCAGCATTTGATAATCATTCAAAGTTGTATAGAGAAGGGAAAACCTGTAAGGCAGCATTTTAGAAGACTAGAAACTGCATTTTACAGCTGTTTTCAGAACTTGGTGCTGCTGCACAGACGTACAGAGGTCTGGTCGAAAGCCCAGCTGAAGGCACTCTGAGGAGACCTTCAGCTGAAGGCCCAAGTGCTCTGGGGGTCCTGTGCAGGGTGGCTGGTGCTGCTCCTGTGTCACTGCTGCAGGCACACTCAGGTAAATCTGCTGACTTCCATAGTAGATGGGCTCCTGACTTACACTGCTGTAAGGAAAACTCGAACAAGGATCAGGAAACACAGGCCTGCATCTCTTTAAGTCACTGAATGATTGTTGAGTTTTGCTCAGGCTTCACTAGCAGACCCATCCCCTGAGAGGGTTGGTGTGGTGGGGTTTGACTGTCCTGGTTACTGCTGGCACCAGTCTCCCATGCTGGGCATGGAGGAGATGGTGACAGGTGAGGAATGTCACAGTGGGAACTGCACATTGGTCTGTTGGGGGCTGGGGAGCAACTCATCAGGGAAAATGTAACTATGGAACAGACCGTTTTGTTAAGCAATAGTTTATTCTGACATGCAATGTTAAAGTGGCCATATGGGGTTTTTTCCTTTTTCACATGGAGTAGTAAAACTGCTTGCAAGGCAAAGCCACCTCCAGCAAACCATGGCTTATGAATTCTTGCTCGCACCAGCTACTCATCTGAAAAGGGGATAACAGGGCTGTTTCATTTTTTTACTGTGTTTGAGGGTCGAGGGAGAGGGAGTGATTTGAAGTAACTTTTGTATTTTTTTTTAATTGTATTGTTTGGTGGAATATTACTGGATTTGACTTGAGTTATGGAAATAATACTTTAACAGAACTGTAATTCCTTCGTAGAAATTAAGATAATTCCTAGGATTGTCTCACCTCTACTGTACAAACAAATAAAATTAAATCTTTGGAGTTACTACATCAATTTCAGTTGAATTTTTAACTAATTAGCTGGTTTGTAATTCCCACAGTCATAACCCTTGGATAAGAAGTGTTCACTATATATATTTCTAAGTGTTACAATACCAGACCTAGCTCTTTTTTGCCCAGTTTAATAATTTCTAATTTATTCTGTAATCTCATTATTACAGTAAAGCAAAAGAACGTGCTTAAGACTTCAGAAGTGTCAGTGCAAACATAAAACCTGACCTCCTTTCAGGTGTTTGGAATCTAGACAAAGGGCAGTGCAGTTGATAAATTTTACCTTTATCTTTGCTTTCCAACAGTAAGTGAAACCTCAGCTTTGTTACTCATGTATAAAGGGAGCTGGTGCTACGGTCATTCAGCCCTTCCTTAACTGAGTTTACTAATACTGTAACAATGATTGAATTGTTTGTAGTCCATCCCCTCTCAGGACTGTGTGCCAAGTAATGCAGTTCCCAGTTCTGTCTGCCTTAGGAGCCCCTCTGGTGACACATCAAGGAACTGCATTTGCAGGGTCACGTTTTAAGCCCATCACCAGCATTCGATTCATTATTACAGTTTTTTCACACAACCCGTATGCAAACCTTTTATCCTTCATAGTAATGGGTTTGTGCTTCATGCTAAAGTGTTTTTTCATTTAATACTACAGGCCTGGGGAGTCAGTCACTGACTACAGAACACAGCCACCTTAGGTCAGCTATCATAAATGTTACTTTTGCCCTTCAAACATATCAAGATCAACCTTACAGTCATCACAGGGCTGCAGCATTCTGCCTTCATCCCACAGGTCTTTCCTTTTTATGCAACTCTCCTTTAGCATGTGTTCCAGTACCAAATCATAGCACTTCCAGCTTAATTGGTTTGATGGGGCTTTGCCTCAAAGGCTGCAAAGCAATCTGGGAAATGCTGCAGTGCTATATTTGTTTTTCTTTTAAAAAAAACCTTAACTGTTAAAGCAAGATCATGTTGCTGTGATAATATTCAGTAACTTGAACACTGTCCTTTTGTAAATATTTCATACCTTTCTTCTTTGTTCAGAGCTCTTACATACTCATGCCACTCAATTTTTGCCCTGCAAAGTTACAAAGCATTCTTAACATGCTTTATTGAAAAAGATGTAAGCAACAACATGACAGTATTGCCAAAAGCAAAGTAGAAGGGCAGCAGAGACTGGAAATTGCCTAGATAACTCAAGAAATTAAGAATTTAGCTGTGATATGGAAGCAGAGGGAATGAGAATGGACCTGTGGAGAAAGTAAATACATTTTCTAGACAACGCTGGAGTCCCAATTGGTGGTCCTCACAGCTGCTGTGGTATTTTCAAAAAATGTTTGTGCTCCAGCTGGGAATACAGCTGTGCTCCAAATGCAGGATCTATGCGATACCCCAGACTCTTATGCTTGAAGGGTCCCATGGCAGCAGTGAGGAAGCTGGGCTCGAGCATCAGTAAACACAGTGATCACGTGTCCCATTAGAAACAGAAATGCAGGACTGGTGATTTAGTATTGTCTCAGGAAGGTGACTCTGAGCAGCAAGAGTGACAACAGTTACACTTGAAGTAGTTCAACAGAATAGAGAGCACCTTCCATGTCCAGAATACATCTGCCTGAATTCACATACCTGAGGTGGGATATTCAGAAAACTGAATTCTCAAGTTCAGTTCATCTGCAGCATTTAACATGGCACTGCACACCCCAGACTCACTAGAGTACAACTGCCACAATGCAGAGTTAAAGGCTGATGAACACACTATTTACAATATTTACGTGCCTCTCATCCGCTGTCCTTGTGAGTGATACAGCAAAGAATCAAGTTCTGAAAACACAGTACTATGGAGATACTGCACAACCACTAACTCTTCCAGGCACAAAAAGCAGCAATGTAAAGATTTTTCTTCTCTATCAGGTTAATGGGGGTCCTAGGTATTTCCTGCATGGCAATTCATTTTGGCATGTAAAAGCAGTGCTCTGTTACGACTGGTGGCGGTCTGATCACTTGTGGGCACTAGAACTACACGATGTCTTCGGTTTGAAGAACATTTGACTTCCTGGTCAATGCATAAAAGCAAACAGAAGAGACAGATGTGCATTCAGTCAAAAAAAGTACTCAGAAAAAAAATTCAGGAAACTGCTAATTATAATAAAGTTGCATGGCAGTGGCTTCATAAAATATACAGCTGCTACTTGGGAACCCTCTGTATGTTGTAGTATCTCAAAATAGTATTAGAAACCACAACTGCTCCAGGCCAGACCCATTGCAGATGCAATAAACTTCACTCCAGCAACGAAATTACTTATTTACAGCACCTGGAAATACTGCTTTCTACCTTCATCCCACAGCAAGTCTTGCCACTGAACTCCAATGATACCCAAGTTCACATCCTCCACACTCCTGAAGCCTTGCAAACACACACTGTCAGCTCATGGCAAGCCATGGGCCTGAAACACTGATGTCCAAGAACATGAGCTGTTCAGTCAGCAGAGCTGCACAGGATGCTGGGGGTACGGGGCTGTTGATTGTTGTTTAACCCAGACAGAGCTCTGGGAAATGCTTTCAAAGAAGGAAGTGGATGCAGAATGAAGTGTGGGCATGGTCAGCTGGTTCACAAGTGACAGAAGTCACTCGATCCTCTCCCACTGAAACACTGAACAGACTGCTATCCACGGTTTAATGTTTTGCCAGGGTTCTTTGCAATGTGCTACAGACAAGCTTGACTAGAGCTTTCTTGGAACAGTACTAAGGAGAGCAAAAGTGCTCACATGCACAGCATTATCAGTCAGGGCACCCAGTCATTATAGCGGGGCGTAGCAGAAAGTCATAACCTACATCAGCCTTCCTGCCAAAACTAGGTCACAGCGTTTTACCCACTAGTTTCTACATCAAGTTCTTCCACTTCTCAAAGCAATTCAGGTAGTGCAGAGAGCCAGTGCTGTTTGAAGCTGCTGTTTGAAGGGATATGCAGAACACTCAGTGACAGGCTGACAGGTCCTGAGGGAGATACACACAGGAATCACAAATGACACCGAAGACTTTTAAAGCCTTGTAAATCCTCTCATCTGATCTATACATAGTTAACTGCAGTGTCTGAAAAACTCTCACCCCATACACTTCTAAAGAAAAATGCATTACTTAAAAAGTCTGCCTACCACTATGTATTCTCCTATCCTCTTCCCTGTTCGGAAACAAGGTGTACCTGCTAGCAAGTCCTCATTCTTCAGATGAGTCTGACCTTGCCAGCTCCCCCTGCAGGCTCATATTAATCTTTAGAAAGTACACTTGGTTTTAATACTAGTAATTTCTGGCCTGGAACAAATTAATCAAATTCTAAGTCCTGAGCTTTCTTACTTATGAAACTTTCACAAACTTTGACAATTTTTTAAGTTGTTACACAAGACAAAAGAGTTTTTAGAGACATTTCAAAACCAGAAAAGCAAAAGCATGTGATTACAAAGCTATTTAAAACTACATGCTAGGTTTGAAATGTTTACATTTTTAGTAACAAAAATAAAGGGAAGATATGTACATGTAATAAAGTTTGACAAAAGTCTGCACTTAAAAGCTGATCAACTGGTAAAGAATCCAGGTCTGGACTGAAGACTGGGATATCCACACTCAGGCAGTAAGTGCGGGCAACTGTGGACTGAAGATGACTGACTTTAAATTAGTCAAACAAACTGACTTCACCACTGCAGCACCTGATGCCATTAACTTGGCAGCATTCCTCCACGACCTGACATGAAATCCTTGAAAACTACCTATGAACACCTCTCCTTGTAGGTATTCACCAGGTATTCACCATATCCCTATCCATTCACTAGGGATAAAAAGCTGAAAAGAGTAAAGAATCAACCGGTAAGGGAGTAGGAACTACTAAACTATCAGTTTACAAAACAAGACTCAAGACTTCAGAGGCACCTGGGATATTGTATTATTGAACTGCATAATCCCTATAAAGTTCCAAACACAGAAAAGTAGCTTTTACATTTAATCCCTAGCACAAAGACTATACAGCTATCCTCTGTCTCATCTTTAAGGCCATGAGGACCAGGATTTCTGTCATCTGAAAACCAATTCAGAAAGAAGTATCAGACGCTGTTGGGGTTTTGAGGAGGCTACTGTTTGTATTTAAATAAAGAGGAAATCACCAAAGAGTACAGAAGTTCACTTCCCTGTTCAAAAATGAAAGAAAGACAAATGGAATGAAGTTCTATTGTACTTTTGCAGGCAAACAACCCCAAACTTTTGTCAAGAAAAGACAGCATTCTGGTCACTGCAGTCCACAGAGCAAAGTCACCAATGGCAACAGAGTAAACAAGCCCAAGTTTGAGAAGTAGAAATATTTTAATTCAGTCTTCATAAAAACTATTAGTAATATACATTACACAAGTACCAAGACATGAAAAAACTTTAGAAGTCCTGCTAGTCCTGCAACAGTTAGCCTCTTTTCTCCCTAAGTGGAGAAGAAAGCCAAAACAGAAGTAGCTGAAGTTAATTAACATTAACTATTAATAACAGCAATCTTAGTATATTTCCTCACATCCACATGGAGGAAACTCATGAGAAGAGTTATGCCAAGCTCCATTTTAGGAACTTAGAACAAAAACTTCTTCGAATAAAAGTGACACTAGTGAAACTACTTTCCCTACTCAGAAAGGAACGCCACAGAAACCTCACCCTAATACTGAGTTAGTTTTATGAATAGAGAGAGTCTTTGGCACCGAAGGCCTTCTATAAATAATCATACACACATCATAATGATGATACACTTTACTATCACAAAACTTCGTTAGGTAGTTGACTAATCCTCTTCTGTATCACAATTTTCCATTCTTAAGATACTGCTGGCTTAAGCTTCAGCAGTTGGAGGATGGCAGGAACAAAGACATTTTGCAAATTTCCCTCTTTACGAAAGAAACGTCCGGACTGTACCCTTTATTGTCCCCCTGCAAATAGGGCATTTCCTAAGGGATGGTGCACATTCCTTGCACACCACTAAGTGACCACATGGAATAAAAACAATCGAAACTTCTCTGTCCATGCAAACTTTACATGTTCTTTCCTCTTGCAATCTTCTTAATTGTTCTTCCATAGGTAAACCTGGAAAAAATAGTTAACTTTTGTCAGCCTGAATATACTGAATATATCAAAATACATTTAGAGTGTAGCCATGCCCCTTTTCACCTTCTATCTCTCCACCTGTATTGACTAAATATAGATGGCAGTGAAAATTTTTCAGAGCTCAGAAAGTGGCATGTGAAGAACTAGTCTGTACTTTCCAGTCCTGTGAGATGATGGACAGCCCAGGGGCTGGAGGCCAACCAGTGCTTACGTTTTAGCAAATGCTGTACTCTTCTTGGCTGGATATCAGAAACACAGAACACAGCCTGACTGGTGGAAGTGAGCTATATATGCTTGTATACTTTTCTGCAGTCTGTTAACTGATTAAACCACAGGACCAGAGCAAACTCAATCTCAGGTCTGACAAGTTTTTATCTACACAGCTGCTGGTCAAGCGAGATCTCAGGACACCTATAACCCACTCTGGAAAAGCAGAGATGATACCTGTTCTGAAATGCTAACCAACTATTCATTCTCCACTCTTTACCAAATGCCTGAATGAGAGCTTGTATCAGGATCAAGTCCAGCATGTGCTGCTTGAACTGCTGAGCTCCAGAAAGCTCTACACCCTATGATGTGCAAAAGCATGAGTAAGGCACAGGATACAGCTTAGAGCTGATAGACTTGCTTTCAAGTACGCACATGCACTTAATTTTGGGTAACTTTTTCAGTCCATCTTACTAAAGCAGAATTAGAGAGAGAGTAAAGCACCAAATCTGCTTCTTAACCAAAGTAATTTTCTTTTTCATGTTAGCTATTTGTTCCACAATAGCCTTTAAGATAAGAAGGCAGAATTTAAGGTACCTGAAACATCTTCTGTGGGAACATACTTAATGGTCTTCTCCACTAGAATAAAAGAAAAAAAATCTTTATCATTTCACCAATCTGTGTTCAAACAGCATCTGTTTGTTTCTTTTTCTTAGGATTGCTGTGAGAGCACTGGTTAGACTTCTATAAAAGGATATCCTTTAAGAACAAAAGGAAACCCGATAGACATACCAAATAAATCTTTGTAGAGCACAGGGTCACAATCTCGTAGGCAGCTCCTGAAGATGCTGGCTGCTTCATTTCCTTTCACTAAAACTGTATCTATCAGTTCCCTTGCCTGCAATGCTGTCTGAGTCTTCTGCTTAATAACATCATGCTCAATTTCTGTTATCACTTTAGCTGATAGCAAACTCCCAAGGATTGGGAGTACACATGTCAAACGCTGGAATAAAGCCATTCGATTCTTCCGGATTAAGGACAAATCATCTGGAATGTAAGGGGGAATTAGATAAGAGAATTAGGAATACACTACTCCAAGCTGCACTTCTGTTTAACAATAATTGATACATTCTTTAAACTCCACTTGAAATGTTTGCATATTAGACATCATTAATAAAACCCTCAGCAAGTTTTAGCGGCATTCACATAACAAACAGACTTAAGGAAACCACATACAAGCAGCTTCTGAGCCAAAGCCTGTTCACCAAGGAAATTTCCTGCTCCCATCTCTAGGTTAAATGATCAGAGGGGATCTTGTGTAACTCCACGCTAGTGAGACTTACACTCTCTGGAGAGCTGCAAATATTGCGCCTCTACATATGAACAATGCTAACTCATCGAAATGCAAGAGGTTAACTTTTGTCAGTGGTAGGCTGTAGTTAAAAGAATGCTCTTCTAAGAAGTGTCCAACACAATTACGTACAAGAAAATCAGAAGTACAGCACAACCAGACTCTGGAGACTTTTTTAATACTCTACCACAAACAAGAACAAAAAAATTTCCAGTAGGATTTAATGCTGAATCCATCTATGGTTTCTTGATAGAAATTCAACTAGGAAAGAAGCAGCCTTAATTCAATTTACAATTTAAATAATTCATTATGCTTCACGGACTCAAAATCAGAAGTGTGGAAGCTGGTTGGCCTGCTACAGAGGGACCAGGAGGGTCCCCTGGAAAAAAGAACCCTAAGAGATCCTCCTAGGTTGTGGTGAGAGACCTCTCCCAGGATGCTCTGTTTCAGTATACGGATACACTCCAGTGCTGATCCCACGGTTGGCTTATTGGCCTCCCCGCTCCGCTCCCTCGCCACTCCCTCAGAGCTTCCCCACTGGGTCCTGTAGCCTAACCCCGCCCATGCACCGCCCCTCTGGCCTCAGTTCATTGGTCCCTGATGCTTTTCCCTCCCCCATTTATAAGCCCAGACACTGCATTGCTCGATGCCCTTCGTCCTTGACCCGTTTATGGTGTGGATGCAGTAAACCTCCCATGGATTATCATACGAGGACCCTTCCTTACTCTTTGCCGTTGATCCATTGTTAAGCTAGCCATAATAGCTAAGAGGAAGGATTTCTTTAGGCTTGAAAACTTGGATGGCATTGAAGCAACAGGAAATGTTAAAGACTCATCAAATAAACACTTAAATTGATGACATACATGGGCTGAGTCAGACAGAAAAGCTGATCTTTGGCCATCTTACAGAATTTGAATTTGTAGAAGTTTTTGGCCCCCTCTAGGAGGTGGATATGGTGGCTTACTGATTCAAGCAGCTTAAAGAGCAGGCAAATTTGGATAAAAATTAGTAGAGTGTACCAAGTGTTTTATTAACAGCAATATAAAGGCATGCAAATGAAAAAAAAAATGGCTTTGGAAAGAAGAGGTGATTCTGAACCCTTGGCCTCTGCTATGAAACATTCTCCTCTAAGAGAATGAATCAGTTCTCAGACTGCTAGTTCCATACAGATATGCTGACAACGCTTTTAGAGAGGCTGCTCCTAACAGCAATTAAACAAAATCACTTAGTGCATAAAAACAAACATAAAAACTATACATATTACTAACCACTTCAGACTTCATTTTTACTTATGCCTGATGCCTACCTGATGCCACTTCCTCCAACTGTTTTTCTTTCTCTTCTTCTATCTTCTCATCTTCAGCAGTGAGCAGATCAGACACAAGATCATTAACAGTCTTGTAGTTTTCTCCAGTGGCCAAGATTTTACTTTGCACTGTTTGCTTTATTAGCCTTCTACTGAATCCCATCTCCAAGGCAGCTTTAACCACAGGCGTGTTCATCATGATTGCATCTTCTGAATGGCTCTCTCCAGGTTCAAAACGAATAACTAATCAGAAAGGGAAATCCTTGTGTATAATAGAAAGAATAAAATACCCATACAACCCCAGAAGTTGGACACATCAACATTACCTACACACATGAACACTTAGCAGTAAAAAGTTTCAACTGTTTAAAGAGAATTTTTTAAAGTAGTTTTAAAAATGGAAGCCAGTCACTTAGTCATGGATTGAATCCTAGATAAACATCAATCCACGCCAGGCCTTTGTTAAAACCTAGATTAATCCAGAGAAACCACTGAGAATTCTATTGTGTCTTAGCAGCTTTTTTTATACTTAGTTATTTCTAACTTCAGCCTTGAAAAATGTCCTTGGGGTGTGCCAGGGTGGGGGAGGGAAGTCAGAGTTTATAGTACAAACAATTGCTCTATTCCAGCTCTTGGTCAGTATTTTGCATTTAATTTAGTAAACACCAGACACGTGGGATTCTGACTCATAGTCCTCAGTCAGCAGGGACTAGGACCACATAAAGGGTGAGTAGGTTTTTCCACCATACCTAGAGTCCAGCCTATAAAGACTTCACTGGATCAGCTTGTCCTACCTTCTTCCTTTGCTGCTGCTCAACTCAGAGCATTTACCTAGCTACATGCCTAGAGACGGAATTGCTTAACTGCATAGTCATGACACCCGCTAGCAACTGTTCCACCAAGCTCAACATTTGCTTTGCTGAACCCAACCCTGAAATGAAAAACCAAAAAAACAGCAACCAAGCACTCAAACCCAAAAATGTCAATATGAGCTGCTAGCATGAAAATAAGGAAAATGAAAAACAAGATCTCTTACAGGTGTTTCCTTGGAGTTCGTCTACACAACATCAAAATGATTTAACTTTTAGGAAACAAATCTAAGAATTGTTAGATTCTAACTCTCTCGCTTAGCAATCATTAAGCGTGCAAAATGCTGAGGAAGTTTAAAACTATGCTTTAATATACATACTTGGAGGATCAAGGTTTTCATCTACAGGCGGATCAGAGGTTGACAAGAGCTGTGGAACACAAGAGAACTACATTAGTATTGAAGTATTGCTCTTCCCTCTATGTACCTTTCTAACATATTGCTCATCAGCAATCCTGCTAAGCTTTCTACCCACTAAATATTTCACCTGCCGTTACACAAGTCTGCAAATTTGTGCAACTATATATCAAAACATAAAGCTAGTGCTGACCACTTCCATGAAGAGGAGTGTGGCTACTCTTGCCATAAGAATCACGAATAGAAATAATTCACGATGTCCATGACTTATTTCTGAAATAATAATTACTGATTTGTACTATTCAGTGTATAATCAGAATTTCCCTCTGCTAACACAAAGGAGCTCACTGCCTCATAGGACTTTCCATAAGTAATCTGTGGAGGTTAAACTCTACCAGTCCAAGACTAGCCATGGTTCAGCATCAGTTTCTTTTTTGTGCTCATGAAGAGCATTTATGATGCTAGAAACTCAGGAGAAACATACACAGAAATGCGGCAGAAGAATGGACTGAACTCAAAAAAAGAACATAGCACTGTTCAACAAGGGAAAACCAAAGTTACAGGACAGTTAAAGTTTACCTGTTCAAGGAGATGGGGGAATCTGGCCTGAATTTGACTTACAAACTCTCTTCCTTTTACACGAAGCAGATACTCACATCTGAAACATTGACAAAAGTACATCAAATCATACTTTCTACTTGCCGAAGGAAAAAAAAAAAAACGAAGAATGAACAAGCTTAAACCCAGTGTAACAAATACATTTTCCTTCAGAAGAGAAAGAATACTCTTAATTGGAAGTTTGGTGCAGCCTAGTGTCCAGTGACACTTAGATAAAGTTTTTCCATGACGTCCAGCTGTCAGTTGGCTTATGTATGTAAATGCAGCAGCTTTACATTCTGCTACCACTTGTAATCAAAATGGAATGTCCTGAGAAATGATACTGTGTCAGAATCACTGCAAAGTGCAGTGATAAAATCTTTTCATCTTCCATCTCACCATTCTAATCTCCTACTCAAATAATTCAAAACAATTTAACAAAATTTAACATCATTATCAAAGCCAGATCTGCTTCACCAACGTACGTTTATCTCTTATGTACATTTACTGACAGGCTTAACACAGTGAGAAACAACAGTGACATTTAACCCTACATACATAATATAGTCCAGCAGTAGCTGATAAATTGCCCAGGAAACCTTAGCTGGAGATCTACAATGAGAAGAACTATTATTAGCTTTCCTGAAATTAAGTGCAGCTATTTCTGTAATGGAGGTGGTGATTTCCATGGGCATAGATAGCAATTAGGTATGAAATTGCCACTTAATTATAGGTAACATTAAAAAGCCATTTGTGTCATTCTTCCAGTAGAGACATACTAAGGAGCCACTGAAACCTTCTTCACAAGCCTTTCCACATGCAGGAAACTAAACCGCACTAAAAGCAGAAAAACTGGTTCAAGAGCATTCAGCATGGGCACAAAAGTAGAACCAATGAGCTAAACATCCCTTCTACTTCATTTCTCAGCAGCCCTTGCTCTCCTCAGCTTCCTGACTGCTTCTCTTTGAGAGAAGAGTATGCTCATTAACAATGTTACTGATCTGGGGATGCACACAGCTTTCAATAATGAAGGGGAAAGCCATGGTTAATGAAGAAATGTTTTAATTACGCCAGCCTACGCACTTCAGAGCTTTTAGACATGCATGCAATACATCCAAATGAAAGAGTGAATCTGTACATCAATAAAGTTAAACAAAACTATTACGTGCAGTACATATCTGCCAAATTAGAACATTTAGGAATATGAACAAATTATGATAAAGATTTTGCAAGTTACCTTGGAAACCACTTTGCATGCTCAATCCATGGATCATCTCCAGATTCCCAGCACCTTAACCCACCATCACAGCAAAAACACTTCACATCATCATTGCGACCTTAAAAAAAGAAAACAAGGCAAAATATCTAGCAAATATTGACACAACTTACTTGAAAGTAAATGTTGACACAGCAGTATGAGTAAAACTAGAGAAGTCTGGGTTTCTTACCTACATAGTAAAAGCCAGCATCTGCAAGCTGTTCAGGCTGAACTGGAATTCTGGTTGGCCAATTTATGAATGTTTTAACACGGGCTTCATGGGTTTGCATGCTCACATTTGAAACATTGAAACTCTGCTGGTCTCGGATAAGGTTTTCCACAAAAGGGCAGTTGGGATAGTGTCTCCGATGCTCTGACACAGCATTGTCTTTTGGTTCCCAATTACACAGCTGACCACCACAGGTAAAACAAGCAACTTTGTCTGCTGTCCCCAAATAGTAAAGTCCAGCCTTTGCCAGATTAGTGGGTGAGAGAAACGTCAATGGCCATGAGTGAAAGGTGCGTAGCCTAGCATCTTCTGTCCTCATAGAAGGATTGTGAAGCTTAGGTCTCAAGAATGAAAGGTCTTCAACTGCCCTAGTCGTTACTGGGTCTTGAGGAAAACTGGAAAAAGAGCCACTGAAATATCCAACCTGTTCTAAACTTGGAGAAAGTGCTATGGAATGTAGAGATGGTGAGAGACTGCTTGCAACTGAAGGTGAAAAGGCAGAATGAGATGACAGTCCAAGGCTGTTAACTGAAAGCATACTTTGAACAAAACTGCAGCTAGGATACAGCTGCTTATGTTTTTCAATAGCATTATCTCCTGGTTGCCAGTTGTCCAATGTTAAGCCACAGCTGAAGCACTTAACTTTATCTTGCACACCTGTGTAATAAAACCCAGCCCGGGCAAGGCTCCGCTCTGACACCGGCGTGTTCATGGGGAAAGTAGAGAACGTTGACATTCTGTAGAGCTCACAGGACAGGTCATACTTCAGTTCACCACACAGAGCACTCTGCCTCATGATGCTAGCCAAGAAAGGGCTATCTTCCACTATGTTCATAATGGACTGTTTTGGGAAAAATGGGACAAGTCTTCCTCTGGGAGGTAGTTGTGTGCGTTAAAGGCAATTTGGAATAACCCCCGCCTGTACAAAAACAATAAATACTCTAAAGTGTAATTTCAAATGTGCATACAAATAGAACTGACTTCATGATTTAACAGCCTTTAAACATCTGAGTTCTTGTACCTTAGTTTAGCAACTGCTTTCAGTGCAAAAGCTGCCCAATCCCATTTTAACAATTGAAGAAAGGATGTTGAAAAGCAATTTCCCTTGAATCATATAATCATCACATGATTTATTTGTTCCGTATATCTGGGAGAGCAGTAACAATTTGTCAGGCTCATGGAGGTGGGATCAAAAGAGGAAAAACCTCAAATGGGTTTATCAAAATCCTTTGTCAATAAAGAAACTAAACTGGGGGGCAACTAAAACAACACTGTTCTTATCCAGAACATCTGTTAAGTGATTTAAGGACAAGATTTCACACTAGACAGCTGATAAATATGTAGCTTATACACACACAAAGACTTTGGTTTGTAAAACCTCACTAGGAGGCTGAAAAGAATGGTTTATGAAGTTCAAAGGGCACACAAAAAATAGAGACCCTGAACTGACATGACTAAACTGATCTCGTATATTTGCTACTACTGGACTCCAAAAACAAAACCTCTCAATTTCTGCACATTGTTTTAACAAGTTGTTAAGACTAAAGAAGTTAGTTTATGCTCAACTTCACGTGTATAGAATACTCAGCTATTAGAGAAGCAAATCCTATACATTCTCTCAGACAAGGATGAACTCTATTAACAAACTGTGATAGCCCCAAGCTTGTCTTCAAGTCAGCACTGAATTAACAGAGCATTTCAGTTTTAACCTGGTGCCTTAGTTACAAGTACAGAGTTACTGAATTTAACATAAATTAATTGCCTTGTGTCGAGACATCCTGATGCTTTATACTGTTGAATTAAATTGTTTCTGTATGCCATGTTTATGGCATACAGAAGCAAACAGAACTCTAAGATTAGTTTCTTTATTTCTGCCTTAGTTTCTTTATTTCTGCACAGAACTACCTCCCAGAGTTAAGACTGAAGTCCCTTCTAAGGTGCCTACGCCTCCATATTGACACTGACTGTCCTCAAGAAGAAATGGTAAGTATCTGTAGTTTCAATCATTCAATTTTTGGGGGCAGAACAAAGCCTGTAAGGAAGAAAAAGAGAAGTGTTTTAAAATACACAAGATGAGGTGCATGCAATGTCTATGCAAACAGCAATTACACAAATTGAAACAACATAAGCTTTTTCACAATTATAGAATGTTAAGGGTTGGAAGGGACCTTAAAGACAATCTAGTCTCAACCCCTGCTGCCATGGGCAGGGACACCTTCCAGTAGAGCAGGTTGCTCAGAGCCACATCCAACCTGGCCTTGAATATTGCCATGACTGGGGTGTCCTCAACCTCCCTTGGCAAACTGTTCCAGTGTCGCACCACCCTCACAGAAAGAATTCCTTCCTAATATCTAAGGTAAACTTCCTCTCTTTCAGTTTGTACCCATTACTCCTTGTCCTGTCACTACAGTTCCTGTCAAAGAGTCCCTCTCTGGCTTCCTGGTAGATCCCCTTCAGATACTGGCAGGTCGCTATGAGGTCTCCATGGCTGAACAGCCCCAAGCTTCTCTGCCTGTCTAATGTCAGGTAAAAAAATTCAGGGAGTCAACTTTACACACTGTGATATGGAGTGGATTTCACACACTTCATTTCCCTGTTATTGACGCATATGCAAAACTGTTTTAACCCACAAGCAGAACTTCTTGGCAGATGGATTAATCAGGCTACTTGATCACAAGCTGTATAACTAAAGGTAAGATCCTGTACTAAAGAAGTTGCATCCATTTCAGTTGGTTTAAGCTTGCAAATTTTCAAACAATGAAGACCCAGTTTTATAACACTGACTTAAAGAGTACTGGATTTTCTTATTTAGGTAAATCCAATTATATTCGAAGCACAGGACATCAGCAAAACTGAACTTCCCCAACAATTCAGGTAGGGGCAAACACAAAGTTCAAAGGGGGCAAACACAAAGTTAAAAGGGCTTTTATATATGTAGCTATGAATAAATATAAAATTATATATTTAGTAGCATGGTCTGGAGGATCGGTTTTTTAAAAGTTTTTTTCCGGGAAAGACTCAGTCATGATGACACAGCACTGCACAAACAGCCCCCTGCGCTAAGGCCCCAGATCCTGAGCACCAGACCCCGCCTGGCGGGGCCTGAGAACGGTCCCAACCCCGGCAGTGACAACCCCACGATCCACGTCCCCCCGCGGTCCCCCCGGGCTTTGCTCTCCGCTCCTTCTCCTCCCTCGGGCCCGAGTCCCCCTCCCCGAGCGCGTTCCAGCGGGGCAGCCGCGCTCCCCGCCAGCGTCCACGGCCTGGGGCCGGCACAGCCCCTTCAGCCCCCGCCGGGGCCGACACACCGAGCACGGGCAAAGGCACAGGGCACCCTCTGACGGCCCCGGCAGGGCCCCGGCAGGGCCCCGGCAGGGCCCCGGCCCGCTCGCTCCCTCCCGCCCCGCCCCACCCCGTACTCACGGCCTCCGAGCGGGGCCCCGCAGCGGCCCCCAGCAAAGCCCGGCCTATATGAGGTGCCTGGCAGGGCGCGCGGGGAGAGCAGCCCCGGCCTGGAGCGCCCCGCCCGGAAAACTCCCGCTCCGCCCGCCCCAGGAGCTCCTGGCGGGCGCAGGAGCCGCCTGAAGCGGCGGGCACAGCCCCGCCTTTGCCGCGCGGTCGTGCGGCGGCCGGGAGCGGGAGCGGCTCTGCGGGGCTGTGCGGGCCCCTCTGCGCCGGGCTCCCCCGCTTCCACCCGCTGGGCTGCGGGGGCAGACGGCCGTCAGCGGGGACCTTGGTACTTTCCTCTGCCGGCGGGGAAACCCGAGTGTGCTTCCCGGGCGGGGATTTCCAACCCGCAGGCAGCCAGGAAGGGGGGCGGCCGGAGGGGCGGCGCCTCTGCCGGAGGCTCAGGCCCGCGGACCGCGTTCTGGCCCGGCGGGTGCCGGCAGCGCGCTCCCACGGCCCGGGCAGCACCCGCTGCTCCGCTCCCCTGGGCGGCCGGCCAGGGCCGGGCTCTCCGCGAACCCCTCGGTTTCACCCTTGCTTCTTGACGCCAGCGTAAAACATGGTTACTCGGCCGCATTTCCGAATACAGGCAGCTGCAGCCTGCAAGAGGGGAAGCAACGTGACCGATGAAAGACTTTGGTCACTGAAAGTCACAGGGGAAGAACAAGAGGAAGACGAAATAAGAACATAAATTTCCACTGGAGGGGATTAAGACAGTATCTCTGCATATCGAAATCCGAAAAAGTTCCGCAGCACCTACCAGAACGCTGACCAAAAGCTCAAAATGTTCCAGCACAGTCATGGTCTGGCATTTCCTATGAACAAACAGCAGATAAGAGGTTTTTGAAAGCCCCCGTTTTGTGATGACAGATTGGTAGTAGGGTGTTTACGCAAATGAGAACTGAAGAGTGAAAATAAAGGAAGTGTAACAGCATTATGACACTAGTGGGTAATTTTCTGTATCAGAGTTCCAGTAAGATGAGTTTGCAAGAGACTCATTCTTATGTTTTCTAAAGCTCTTCCAAATTTCCTGCCACATGTGATGACATTTATCATATATAACAATACTGTCTGTCAAGTTTGAACTGCGGCAGCGACATCTAGTACAGCACAGCTTCTACCGTAACACTATTTAACATCACATAATGAAAGAGAAACATTTGCTTTGCAGCAGTTGCAGAAAGAAAGAACTTCTTTTTGGATTTTAAAATGGTTGTCAGATCCCTGATTCATTGTTTTAAGGAAGCTGCTGACACGGAGAAGAGAAGGTTCAAAAATGGAGCCAGCCCTTCAAATAGTTTATGTGAAGAGTGATGAGGTGTGGTATTTAGAGTTTTGTTTGACATAAGGAGCTGTTCAATGTCACACAAGGATCTGAGCTCTGTATTTGTGTGTGGCTTTAATTGCAAGTGCTTAAAGATTTACTTTGACTGGTTATCCCCAGTTTCGGAACTTCAAGCAGGACTCCCCCAGATGAAGTTATAATGATCTATTGTAACAGATTATTGACTTTTTACCGTACATTCTCCCAAGACTAGGTAACCCAGTGTTCCTCCTTAACTCTCCTGCATCTCTCCCTCCCTCCCTCTTTCCCTTATGCCACTCCACCCCCAGCCACTATCTGCCCTTGCCCCTCTGTACCCTTGGCCTCCTGCTAATCTTGCACTATAAACTGCTATTTCCTCCACTCCCAGGCCTCAGGGCGAGCAGTTTCAGGTTCTCCCTTTGTGCTTGGCAGCCTCATGTCGCAATGGAGGAAGGGAGGGGGAGAAAATAAAAAGCAGGCTAAAATGCTTGTGATAGCAAAAAAAGAGGCGGAGCTGCCCTGAGCTGTCAGGCTCTTTCTGCTTGCTTTGCCTCATTCGATACAGTAGCAGCCCCCCATTCCAGTAATTTCTTTGCTTTTCAGAGGAGGTAAGAGGGAGCTTTCCCCACTTAACTGCAATGATGGATAGTCCTTTACTCAAAGGACGTGAAGTAAGAATATAATTTAAGGGTTCTTCTTAGGACTGAAATTCCTGAGGAGCAGTGCGTTATCATTAATGTTCTGTGTCTGGCTTCAGCCTGGGGCAAGGGTAGCTCTCCAGAGGCAGAGTAAGAGGACAGCAGTGGTGCTTTACCCCTACCCGAGCTAAATGCACACTTTGGCTTTGGTTCTCAGGCTGTGGCATATCACTAGGACTGTTCCTTATTCCAGCCCTTTCACCAAGTGCAGCAACCTTTTAAGACCACAGTCTTGGCCTAAAAACCAGTTAGGGGGTGAAACAAGGCCTTCTGCTTTGCAGACTCTTAGCTCTGGAGAGAGGGGGAGAAGGCAGCATTCAGATAAAGCTGTCCTCAACCAAAGGAAAGTGCAGAGGTCAAAGTGCTAATCAAAGTCCCACTGCCACATTACCGGTGTTTAAGAAAATAAACCTCTTGGTAGTGTTGACTGAAATAGCAAAGGTGAGAGAGCACATTTCTGGAGGTGGAAGGTAGTGACCCTGCAGCATGAGTGCATTATCACACCAAGTAGCACAGCCAGCTCTTGAAGTACCTGATGTAGCTGCGAGTCCAGAAGTCTTCTCTGAAAGGCCTGCTGAATGTCAGTCTCCCCACACTGTCATCCTTCTCTGACATCTGTCATCATTCTCCAGTTTACCACCTTCCACAACATTAAAACACCAGTCTTTAGTGGTGCCTCTGTAACCCACCTCTAAACATCTATGAAGAGGAGAGCTGGAGAAAACACACATTGTTATTTGCCTTTCCATTGCTACTGACTGCTGTACCCACTCTCCCACAAATCTAAACCCCCCCTGTAAAACCTGTATTAAAAAGTAAAACCGGTTATCACTGAGTAGTGCCCACATTTTTCAGCTTTCCAAAGGTATCAAATGCCTCCATGGAACATGACCTGCTTATTCTGAACTCTGTAGTGTTGGCTTCACTGAAAGCATCAACCCTCATTCCAGCAGTAAGGAGTAGGTTTTGTCTCATAAACTGACCTAGCATGGTGATTAGGGTTCCACAAAAAGCTTTGAAAGGAATTCCTCAACTCCTTCAGGACATAAGGGGAAGATAATGATGAGAGAAATAAGGAAAAAAAAAAGATATTAAGGAAAGCTTGGGAAAAGCCAACTTGAGGCAAAAAATACCAGCTGTAGAGATAAGGTTGCGTTATCTATTCAATTTAAAAATGACGCCAAGTCCCAACAGCAGAGTAGTTCTGACATCCTGTAAACATGAGATCAGACAAACTATGTTTTGATAATCTATGTGGGTGCAAATTGCCCACTTCATTTTGACTAGACACAGCAACTTTTAAATTTTTTTGTTTGTAACTTTTGTCACGGGTTCACCTTTGCTTAGGGGGAGGGGAATTGAAGTTTCTCCTCAAAAACTCTCTTCCCTGGGAGAGGCCCGATGAGCTTAACATCCACAGATTGGGGGTAGCCAGAAGATGCACAGGAGATAAGAGAACATTAAGGAATATTACCCACTGGTGCGGCCAGAGATACGTGGTCTGGGAACAGATTGATAAGAGCACCAAAGAATGAGGACCAGATTAGCATCGAAGGCAGAGGGGTCAATAACCAATAGGAGATCGAATGCCAAGAGTTGTGTAATTTAAGACCAATGAACGTGAATTTCTTTGGGATTTTTATGTATAAATATGGGAAAAGTCTGGTAAAGAACCATGTGTGATGGAATGATTTTTGCTGCACAACCTGGGCATGTGTGGATGAAATAATTTCTGTAGCACATCCTGGCCACAATAAAGTAATGCCTTGATTCTCTAACATGAAAAGATGTTGGAAAGTTTCTGTTTTTCCGAGTTTCGGTGACAAGGGTACCTACACCTGCACCAGCAATAATGATTACTTTTTTTCTTTTTTAAATGAAGCTTTTTATATTGCATTTGGGCTTATAGAAAAAAAAAGTAAAAAGATCACAAGGGACAAATATAATATCTAGATATTAAGGGCATCCATGACTCATTGTGATAACCTTAAATGTTCAAGAAAAAAAAATCTCACTGCTCCCTTTCTGAAGGTCAGTACATTCACTGTCTGCAAAGTTTCCATTCCCTTTGCACAGAAACAAGAGTTTTCTTTTCCACATCCTCCTACGCAAAGGATCACGAGTACAAAAGTTTAGGTTTACCTAAATCAGTTGTGGGCTTTCTCACATTTAGTGCTCAGATAAATTCTCCCATTAGCCATGAATAGTTTCAAGAAGGCACACTGAATAAGTTGAGGCTTTTAAATCAGTCAAAAACTCTCATTAATATTTACTTAGAAGGTAAAAAATTGGAATGAGTTGCAAGAAGATCTTGGTAAATGTTGAATTTAATTCTCTTTTTAGACTGGAAAATCTGCTTACTTTTCTAAGTGTTATTGTCTGCTTCTAGGAAGACCATTTTGTTCTCTTGGTGGTATAACAAACATATACATTCAGTAGGAGATGGGAACATCAGGAATGCCAAAGCAGAGATGACTTGACTAAAATAAACTGCATTCAGGTGGAAAGTGGACCACATATATATATCAAAGAAATCAGAAGGCTTCTATTCAACTGCTTTGAATTGTGTCAATTCAGAGCTCCACATTCCTGTTTTTTTCCAAATGAGTTGTCTTTCTAAACAGCAGGTTGTCTGCTTTGACTCCAAGTTACTTCCTGCTGTCAGAGTAAGAAAATTTCTCTAGATCTGATTTCCTTCATTTATTCCCCATCTCTGCAGATTTTAAAACTTTCCTGAGGTGTTTAATTTGCTCTAGTTGAACCAGCTGTTGCTATTCATGTTCTTGAGGAATTTTTTGTGTCAATAGTCCTTCAACTGAAAGAGAATGAGATGTGGCACTGTTTAATTTCCTGAGGATACACTGGAGGTTTTCTACCACGACTGCTGCTAGGTTCAAGAAGATACAAGTGATTTGACAGTCATGCTAAATACGATTCCATTACACTTTACCTAGAAAATGGGTGAGTGCCTTGACAAAGAGTTTTGTTTGAAAGGCCTAATACCTCAGAAATTAAATCATCCATTCAGAGGCTACAGATATAAGATGAAGTTTCCCAAACGATCTACATCACAGTTTCAAATGCCACATAAGCACATGGGAACACATGAACTTCCACAAACCCACGTACAAAGAGGAGCTTAAGCCTTCTGTTGCAGCATGCAAAATAAGGCCCTGATTCTGTAAGCAAAACCAGAAATCTGATCTCTGTGCCTGAGTTCCCAGTGCAGCTTATGGGGAACTGATTTGTGATTTACAGCAAAACCAAAAAACCCCAAGCCCCTGTGTGCAAATGGAACAAGCCATAAATCAGCTCTGCTTGAACAACGATGGCACAAGCAGTTGTAGCAGACACAGGGTTAAACGACAGGAGTGGGGGCTGCTTAGGTTAATCCTGGCACCAAATGATGCTAAAACTGCACCCTGAGAGAATCTGAGCTTTCCATTTTTGTATTCTGCTGCACAGGACCATGTTTCTTAAGAATATTTTGAGAAATAAGAGGAATCATAGTTGTACCGAAAATGCTTTCACATTCACTTCTTAGGACTTACAGGAATAAATAAATTTAAAGTAATGTAGCATGCATTACTGAAAAGAAGTTTCTTTTAGACTTTACTCTAAATTGTAATATTTTCATGAGAATATATTAGAGGAGAAACATAGTGAAAACAGAAGAAGAGTGATGAGTCTTTGATAAGGAGTTAAGCTAGTATTTTTTGTCTAGTAGCTACAAATTGATTATTAACCTACATACCAGTGCGCACTAGACACATGAACAGGAAGAGGATTCGTGTGAGGAGCAGCAAGTGCCAATTGAGTGAATATAAATGGCTATTTGTGACAAAGTTAGAAGACAGGGTTTCTGGAAGCTGGAATTTGCTGTCAAATTTTGACAGATTTGCTGTTAAATTGTTCAAAGAATTGAAAAGTTATTGTGGTGGAGTGGAAAGACAGATACATTCTTACACAAAAAAATGATTGCATAAATGAGGTGCCAAAATCAGGCTAAAATGACACTGGATGTCATGCTGAATACTCACTTGGTTTTTTTTAGTGGACTAGCAAGAAAAATTTCTCTGTTCTTGGTTTGCTTCTACAGAAGGACCACCTCAGACTCAGAAAACAAAGAATATACTGACAGGGCTTAATTTAGCATCAACCAGTGGCTGCGCTGACCTAAAATCCATCTATCCCAGTACCAGCCAGTACCAGACATTCCTGGTATCAGATAATCTCTTTATGTAATGAAAACCATCTCAACCTCTAGTACAATAATCTGGGCCTATTATCTGAAGTTCAGTGTTACTAATTGCAATAATCTGAAAGGTCACTCCAGTCCTTATGAACAAAGATTTTTGGGGAAAAAGAAGTTTGCATGCAAATTGAAACATTCTTGGGTCACAAATTCAGAGTGGCAGCGAGCACAGCCAGCTTGGGAAGCAGGAGCTAGATGCTGTGTTTGTTACCCCACAGTGCTGCTGAGACAGAGGGTACAGTCGCCTTGGAGAAGCAAAGGGTACTTTGTTTCTCTGTTGAGTTATTTCAGCAGTGAAAGACCTTTTTCAGCTGAAAAAGCGCTGTCCTAAAGATCACTGAGATCAAAGAATGTGAAAAGAAGGGCCGAGGTAAGACTCTTCGATCGTTTCACTGTGCAAGATTCAAGGAACAAAGCACCCCATTCCTAACACACCAGACAATAAGAGCATGTTTTGAACAAAAAGAAAAACCTGATAAAATGTGCTTGTACAGCATATGGAAAATTAAGCCCCAGCCTCTGAGGTTTTAAGTCACTATTTTAAAATCATTAATGTCATGAGTTGACATGAGATGGATTTTATCATTGCTCTGAGGGCAAAGCACATATTTAAAACAGACTAGACCACCAGTTTTTAGACACAAGGTGCTGTGCTCCCTTCAGGCTCTGGAATAGTGGAGATTAAATTACTATCTAAGGGCTGGCACAGAAGAAGTCTCAATATCAAATGTGTTGAAGCCTTAAACACACAGCATGATTTCTAGCACCACCTGTGCATTGAGAAGCACAAATGCAAGGGTCTGAATAAAGTACCAGTGTGTTGAGGCTTGATACTGGCTTCTTGCCACTTCCTCATGACTTCCTTAGTTTGATTTTAAAGAAAACTAACTTTTATCCTGTCTCAAGCTCTTCCTAATACAGTTTTGAATGTATATCTAACTAGGATCATGGTTGGTGTCTGAACTTTGTCAAACACTTACTGTAGGTCTCCAGAACACTGTCTCCTTCACTTGGCCACACAGTTACAAGCACAAAATAAGCTACTGTGAGAACATTTCCAAAATTAAGTAGGTTATCTTCCTTTGAAAATATATACAAGAGTTTGGCATTGGCCCAGGACTGTAGGAGTTTCTGGTTTTTGTGATTCTGTTTTTCTTACTTGGAAACAATAGTGGTATTCATGCCTAGGCAGTTCATGAGGTTACAGCTTCTGAGGCTGCGTTTCTCAATACGCAGCAATCACTACAAAAGATGCAGCATACTTCAGTGTTACCACAGTGATTTCCCGTCTGCTGGCTCTTATGGAGTAATTAAAAAATGTATTTGTTTTAAAGTGAAACTTTGCATGTACGTACGAAGCTGGTCGATCCTGCATCCAGATGTGTAAACCTATGGGCCAAGACTTTGGCTGAAATACATATACTTAGTGGTTGTGAGCACTACTCTCTTGTTTCTGTCCTTTCAAATCTCTTTCCCCCTTCAGTCAGCTCCTCTCTACCCAATGCTAATCTCCTGCACACAGAAAATGAGCGCATTTATACAATATCCTGTTTGTCAAACATTGTTTTGTCCCTTTAGTTATTACACACAAGTACTCTTCAGCTGACAAGTTGTCAGCTGCATTGTTCGCAGGTTGTCAGGCCTCCCACATTACAGTGTACTTGCCCAGCCTCAGAGAGAAAGACTATGGCTTTTTCATAGACAAAGATAAGCAAAAAAATTCATTGTAAACCAATTTCTCCTGTTCAATAAATAGCTGAACAAAAGACAAGTCTCTGCAAAGCGGTGTGTATTTGTCTTCTGTAAGGTAACACTATGGCAGGCACTGCTCTGAGCTGTAGAAGGCAGGCATGCTACAGCAGCTCTGAAAACAAAAAGAGCTGCTGACCAACAAAACTCTCGGGAAACACCAAAAAAGGGTGCAGAATCTGAATGTCAGGAAAGAGAGGGACAAAGGTTACAATGATGCAATTGGCAAGAGAGAATCATCTAGTAAAAATGTACAAGGGCTATAGAATAGATATTTATATCTGAGCTCGTCAGTCTTTCTAGTCGAATGAAAAGAAAAACATGCCTTTAGGATGTGTTTCTGTGTTAAATCCTAAAACAGACATTTAAAATGGATTACATGCACCACCACAAAGTGCCTTTTTCTCTCTGTTGGTTGCTAAGGAGGTGAGAGTGTTAAGGCACAAGGGAGGCTGCTCCAAGGTCTTGCATTTTTGAAACATCATTAGGAGGCATAGAATCAGAGGATAAGGGAAAATGATAAATGAGTCAATGTTTGTTCCAGATATAAGTTTTTTAGTGCATGGCTTATGTAGCAAAGGCAGGAACCCAACTGTTGCTCTCATGAGCTAGACTTGAGGTCTGCTGCCATTTCTAGGAACCACAGAAAATACAAGAAGTTCTATAGCAGAAAATTACGAGTAAACACAGCAGCTCTTCAAATACTTTTTTCTTATTGTTTCTGTCCATTTTTCACTTTTGTTTCATCAAGGACAGGAGTTGATTAAAAACTGCAGAGAAACAAAACTAAAATTTTTCATTTGGGGGCAGGAGGTCAGAACATGAGTTAGTTTTTTTTGTTTCTTTTTTAAATTACTGTTTTGGGTGGGGTTTTTTAGAAACTAATCAGGAAAGGGTCTTTGTTTTACTGGTGCAATTACACATAATGAGCACATTCCTAGGCAGACACTATCTGTAGGTGTCCATTTGGCAGGCCTCAGCTCACAAAACACCAGCCCAGGAGGCCTAGGCTGGGTAGCCACATCCACTAGTCCCAAAAAGCCTTTTCTGAGCAGTGGGCACCTTCTCTTGGTTTGGGCTAATCCTCCCTGCAGCTAATGGCACCGTCCCCACTGCCCCCACTGCCACATCTGAACATGAAATCCAGGTACCCACCAGCCCATGGCAGCTGCGTTTCACATTAGCAGCAGTTTGGCCATCTCATCCTCATTCTGTATGTTCAGCAGGTAAAACAAAATGCAGGAGGTGACTGCTGTTGGGGCAACCAGAGGGAAGAGAGGGCATAGGGATGAACAGCTCATCAGGAGGGTGGTCCTGCAGAAGAGCATAGCAGTGCATTTAACACATCAGGACTTTGGAAAGCTGAGCAGTCCACAGGCGGGTTCAAGCACACGGAAACTTTTGACATACTTATGAAGCATGGCATGGGGCCAAATTTCACAAACAAGTAGTCAAGATAATCAAAATTATCTGGCTGCTCCCACCAAGGGCTGTGTTTTCCAGAGTATGATCTATCATTCAGCGTGACAGTGGTATTTTATTGCCAAAGAGGCTTCAGTGGAATCCTTGGTGAAGTTTCAGACTGGTTTATGGGAAACAAACTTTCCAGAGGGCAGGATATTAGACAGCGTTACCCTCAAAGTTTGTGGGAATCATCTTTGAGTCTGAAGGAATGTGAGAGTTCATGGGCTGAATGTGGATCTCTCCAACCCATGGAGCCAAGGACTCAGAGGAGCGATGCACACCACTGCTGCAGAGCTGGAGTGTTTCTGTGGTGAACATCTGCTATTCCAACAGAAGAATATTCAGCAGGCAAAGTCCATCCTGGAGGTACCTTGGGGTAGCTACACTCATCCTAAGTGCTACAGGCCACACACCTCAATGGAAGGCTGTTGTGAAGAGAGGGAAGCAACACAGCCAGACTCTCTCACCTCGCCCTTGGCATTCCCCATTATCTCCTGTACCAAGCCACTGTGGAGCCCACAAGGCCACGCTTCCCTCATCTGTGCCCCAAAAGGGAGCTGCAAACAGTCTCTGTCCCTGAAAGAGAACTTACAGGACTTTGTTGACTTGCAGCACAGGAGAAGCCAGGATTCAGGTGAATGTGTGTTTCCTGGGCAGCCTGTGAAGTGGAAGAGATCCAGCTCGGGCAGAGCACAGATACTGCCTGACTCAGTGTCACCCACATGCATCAGTGTGGTATGCAGTTCAAAGGACAACCTGGGCAGGTCATGTCCCTGCCACATGGCCACATTCCTGGAGCAGGAGATGGTTCTTGGGCTCTTCACACAGAATTTGATTTAGAGGCCTATGCAGATCAGCAGGTCATGGGCTGTGACTTAGGCAATGAACCTCCAAGGCTGCTTCCTGTCACAGGAAGTTAATGAGGTAAAAATTCATATGAAGAGGGAGAACAAAGTACAGCATTGTCTGCAAGGATTTAACCACCTGTGTGCCAAGTGCTGAGGATGCCTTTAATTTTTTCATCATACCAGAGTTTAGAGGTATCATTGCACTTTTCCATACAGAGTTCTATTACAAGAGTTCATAGAATCATAGAAAGGCTTAGGTTGGTTTCCTTGGTTCCCTTGCCCAGGAAGGGATCTTAAAGATTATTTAGTTCCAGCCCTGCTGCCATGGGCAGCGACACCATCTGCTAGACCGGGTTGGTCCAACCACCACTTACCCAGCTTTGAACACTTCCGAGGATGGGTCATCCACAACTCTTCTGGGCAACCTGTTTCAGTGTGTCACCACATGCACAGGAAAGAATTTCTTCTCAATATCTAATCTAAGCCCACCTTCTATAGTCACATCATATGCTATAAAGGTTTTTCCTCAATGACTTTAACTTCAGAGAATCCTCCCCTTCATGCATACTTGCCATTTTTTGAGTGTTGACTCTGAAAATTAGGGCTAGGAAACATTCCTGGCAGTTCAAATCCCAATCCTTCTCATAGTGGGCTGCTCCACACAGTTGGCTCTCTGCTGAATGCTGAGATTCAGGTCAACTACACATTAGTTTAAAAGAAATTGAACCTGAAGAGAACTGGGTATCACAGATTAAACTTTGGGGGTTTTCACCCCCCCCCTTTTTTTTTTAATCAGTTGGTTAACAGAAAAAGAAAATATTTTCCCCACCCATTCTGCCTAGCAGGGTCAATTCTCTGTCAACTCTTTTTGAAAACGAAAGTAGGGACCATGCTTTGTTCACTTTTTCTCTAAAATTAACAGAGAATCCGAAATTAATTAAATTATAACCAACATTAGAGAAAAAGATCATGGATTTGCTAACCTCATCCTATATAATTAGGCATGACAAGTCTTATCTCTCTTCCATTGGAAGCGTAGCAGCAGGGTACAAAGCAGAGACCTAGGGAGCGAATTTGGTTTCCTGACCCTTGGATTTGCAGAGGTCGTTTTTTAAAGTGGTGACTTGAATATCGCACAGAGCACAGACACTCTGCCTGACACAGGCCGGTGAGAAAATGCCAGAAAGGGCCTGGTGGTGTTTTAGCACCACCGGGTGGACAAATAAGGGAAAAAAAAGTTCCTTTTTGAGGCTGTATGCATGGGTGTCCTGGCAGGCAATGGTCCCTACCTCGGAGCAGGAGGCCTGAGCAGTGTCCCAACCTCACCCATACTGTTCTTCTTATCAACAAGTATCTCAGGAACTTCTCACACTGTTCTTCACCAGTTTAGGGGGTTTTGTTACACTGCACGTGATCCCAGAGTCTGGAATGTCATACCAGAAAACATTAGATTTGCAAATACAAACATAATTTCTGTAATAAATATGACCATAATAGAAAACAAACATGATCTATAATTTTTAATTCAGAATTTCAGTTGCCTCAGACATAGCTCAGATACTGCTCAGACACTTCTCAGTGTTTCCTGCCAGTTTTGTTTTCTCCCTTGAAATCAGTGCCCGGGTAGGTAAATGAGTGAATTCCTTAAATCATATTTTAAAACCCCTGCTTAATGTAGTGTTTCAAAGTATTTCTAACATCTTGACTGTTCTCTGGGCTTTTGGACAGTAATTGTTGTGGGTGGCTGGCCTTGGACAGCTTCTAATGCCGTTCACAGAAGATACATGAAGACATGTAGCAGCTGTAGCTACCTAGGAACTGCTTTTCCCTGGCACCGGATAAGATAGTTTGTTGAATGAAGTAAAAGTGCGCTCACCCTCCCACCTATATTCTGTGGGCTTTACTGGCACGCTTCTGCCTAAAGCTTTGGCCAGCTCTGTGCCCTGTGACTGTTCTGTTATGGATCTGTTCTTTGGATTACACTGCAGCTCAGAGAGCCCTTTGTGCTACTCCACAAATGCACATGCTGTCTCTTTACGGGGCACTTACCTTTGGCTGACATAAGCCAGGGAGAAAGTGAAAGCACAGCCCGCTCTGCCTTACACAGCAGCGCCATAGCCGGACCCCCACGCTGGCCCATGCCCCCCTCACCAAGCTGGTGGAAAGCAGCTGCAGATGGCTCCTTTCCCAGAGGGGATCTTCAAAATGATGCGGGAAGGAGAAGCAAAGCTCCCAAAATACATACTGTAAAAGGGTAACACTTGGGTGACTGGTGAGTATCCTTTAGGATACCTGACCGCACTGCTGTAGCCAGCAGGTCTCTCCTGGCAGCAGCTCCAGAGCACACTACACACACCCTTTCTGCAAATTCCACATTTAACAGCACGTTATGCTTGCTTATCACACACAGCCTGCTTAAAATAGAAGCATTTGAGCTGACGCCTCAGGTCCTCTCAGCTTTGAATGAAGGAGGAAAAAAATCCCCTTCAGAGATTCAAAGTGTACAGATTGTAGTTCTTGCTAATCTCTGTCATGTACTTCTCCTTTGTCCCACTCACACAACTCTGAGGGTCAAGTGAACGGCTCAGTCAGGTCTGGCAGTAGATTTCTCAGCTCTTTTTAAGACGTCAGAATACTTGAATCCAAAATAATGCAGCCAAGAACAACTAGTCGTGTGCCTGAAGAAAGCAAGAAGGGCTCTAACTTGTATTCTGCATGTTAAGGTAGTTTGGTGGAAGAAAATCCATCTCCTTCCTACCTGCCACTGTACCACACAGACATGGCATTTATGTCTTCAGCCTCAGCACTCCATAATCCTTGGCTGCTTGACAGCCAAAACATCCATCTATAGGAAGATTGGCAAATTGTGGCATTATTGCAAGTTATCTATAACCCAGACATGCTGGTTGTACCCCAGAGTAAGGAGGGAATTCACAACAGGTCCTCTGCATCCTGGGTACATGAGCTGTGCAGCAGGCTACTGGGCCGGGGGGCTCAGCATGGTGGCCCAGGTGCCAGGGCTGGCTCACCTTCTCAGCTGGTGGCACACAAGGGCAGCCACAAAAGCACAACTTCTTACTTGCTCCTGGGCACTGCACAACTGGGGCTCCATGGGGCTGGAGACCTGAACTCACTGGGAGACTGGAATTACTCAAAATCAGCAGGGATGGGCAATCAGTGCGTTAGATCCCCTGCAATATGCCCTATCACAACAACCTCAACCACTTTCCCTCTTCTAAAACAAATGAGTTGCAAAGACAGCTGGGCTGAAGGGAAGCCTCTGAGCTATGGACTTAAGTAAAGCACGGCAATGAAATCCCTGAAAGGCAATATTTTTAAAAATGTGTTTCCCTAGAACTTCTTGCTGGTTCATTCCAAGAGGCTTCCCAGCTCTTGCTTTAGCTGTTGGCATTTTGGATCATTTGAGTCTTCCAAAATGTCGCATATCGGGAAGGTGGGTGCCTAACTCAGGGTCCAGCCTCCATTTGGAATAGGAAGATCCTTAAACATCTGGTTCTCAACATCTGAGAGATCTATTACAGAGCTTGTTTAGAAAGCACATTTGATCTTGGTTCTGGCTGGAGCAGAGGGCCTGCGTTTTGTCTCTCCTCACTGTGCTCTGCCTGCTGTTTGTGTACCAGCTTTCCGTGTAAACAGCCCTTCTGCTGCCAGGTTCATTCAGCAGCTTCACAGGCCAGCATCTGTGACCTTGCAGTTCCCAGGCCTCCCTTGGAACAAGGCTGATTAAAGGAGAAATTGCGCTGTCCCACAGCTGTGCTGGTACCTCTCAGTAATAGGAAAAGAGATATGAATGGGACCACAAATGAATTTGAATACAATGAAGTTGTTGTTCCAGCTCACCCAGCTGTGGCAATGACTTAAGGAAAGCAAAGAGTCTGTGCCTTGATTTTCATGCTAGGAGTACAAGGGTTTTAAAAAGCTCAGATAGAGTATTTGGCTCAGGTCTCTCTTACCGCTCTTGCCATGTGACTGGCTCAAACCCTCAGGCTCTCTCACCTACTGCAGTTCTGTCCAGAGATGTAGCAATGTGTTTTATTTCCCAACTGAACTTCCATGGAAATGCAGTCTAGAGACTTGAACCTGTCTGACTCAACAGCACCCACCATTTCCCTGCCTGGAGACCAACCAGCTTCTCACCCTGTACTCTCCTGATCGTCTGATCCTCCCCAGGAGGCACCAATAAGCAATTAACGTTCTCATTCTGAGCTTGTTCCTCACAAACACCATTCCATGATTGGGTAACAGAAAACAAACATGGAAAGGAAATACGACAAGACCCAGCCAGCAGGTCCCCACACACCACACACATCACACCATCCTGCCACACCACATCCCTCTATTCCATGGTGCCACCTACCAAACCATCCGATTACATGCACCTCTTCCAGAAGACAGTGAAGGAAGAAACCAGAAAGGTAAAGCACGTAAATAGAGGTTAGAATCATAAAACCCATCAATAAAGAAAAATGAGAATTCCCTGCAGTTCTGATTTTCTGTCTCGGTCACCTTTCTGATGTCTGCAAACATTTTCAGAGCAAGATTCAGCAGCTGTGCAAAGGCAGACGCCTCCTAAATGCAGTGTGCTCCCTTTGCTCCAAGTGAGTGGGGAAAGAGGTTTGCACTCACCGAAAACCCAGGTGATTGCATTGATTAGTGTAGACTGTAGATGAGTTTAACAACAAAGAATGTAAAGGAACCTGCTATTGAAATGTAATAGGCTATTTTTGAAACAAACGTTCTTGTTCAACAGTTGCAGCTGTCAGAAAAGTTCTCATCCCAGCTGAGGGAAACGTCCATTCGCATGGCCATGATTAAACTGCTGGTGTTCCCCAGCAGCTGGGTAACTCCACATCTCAGGGACTCGTCACCATTAAGCACGCGCCAACGATTTAGGTAACTCTCAAGTTACACCCACAGTTAACCTGAGAGCATCACAGATGCAAAAGCCAGGGGCTCATATCTGGGGGCTCAGTGTGAGAAGTAGCTAGAGCTACCATAAAATAGTGCCTGGGTATTGCTTTTTCATGAAGATTATAGTCTAATTGAGTACACATCAACCCAGGGAAGCCCCACAGCCTGTGTTATGCTAGATATCAGATTAGATAACAATGAACCCATCTCATGGATTTACAGCTGTGAAATGGCTGAATCTTTTCTGCAACTGACTCGGCACACTTTTTACCCTCTGTGAATCCAAACTAGAGCTGGCTGATCAAGTTATCCTGTAGATAGTTTATCCTGTGTCATTGGTGAGCAACAAATCTCCTAAATATGCCACTGATATCTACTATCTTATATATTATTTTTATATCAGATATATATTTGTATCTGAAGATGATATAAAAGAGACCCAAACAGTCTCTGTAGATGGGGGTTGTAGACTGTCAGGTTTTTTAGTTGCCTTTATCTGAAGCTCATTCATGTGCAAAATTTTAAGTCGATACTTCTTCCTTGCTTCTCACATGCAGATTTTTCTCACCATCAGGAGTTTGAAAAATCATTGCAAAATAGGCAAGGAGTGAAATGAAGCACTTATTAATATTTCTGATTTGGGGAAGAAACTAAATTTTACTAAAAGTGCCTCTTTAAAATGGAGCTACTCTAATCTAAGATGTCCATGGCTTCCTCACTGATTTTTTGCCTTCTTCCTTTAAATAATGGTTCATCATCTGGAAGCAGCTTTACGTAAATTGCCCAGTGAAACTCAGTATCATAAATGTTAATGTAGTCAGGATCACATGAATTTGTATATTTGCCTCTTTTTCATAATCCTTTTTAAAATGAACCCCAAATATTCTCAGCTAAGTTGAGCAAACCTTTTTAGAGACGAATATTAACAGGATGAGGAGAAAAGAGCAAAAGGTGAGAGATCTCAGATAAAAATGTCACCCAAATCTGACATTAGAGAGCTGATAGGAGAATACAAGTGTGCTGCTCCAGATGGCAGGAGCTGCAAAGAAGGAAGAGCACGGCTGTGAGAAGCAATGAAGGGAAGCTAATGAGAGATGAAGGAGGATGAGAAACAGACACTCCAGGGCATGCATCCAATTCTTCAGGTTACGTAAAACAAGTTTTACCATTTATGCACTTCCCTCCTTTTCTGGGTGATGCACATTGCAGATAGAGTTGGTAGCAGTGCTTGCAATTACCCCCGCCTGACAGTTCTTGTTACAGAGCTCCTGCTTTCGATTGCTGCTAAGTTTGTTGGATGTTACTCAGCCAGGCTGAAATGTCTTTTGCCAAGGCTTGGCCTCAGGCTGATTCTTTCCCCTTCCATTTTCTTCTGGGAGGAGGAAAGGGGAAGGCAGTTTCAGTAAAAATGGTTCTGTGGTTTCCAGGGCAAGATTAGGCAACTGTTTATTTGAGCAAGAACTTGAAATCTGGCAAAACAGGGAGGTAGGTCACCCCGATGCCAGAAGACATAGCCAAGTTATAAATGTGTTTTTAAAAAGTCTCAGCTCATGTAGTTTAGCAGGGACTTGTCAGCTAGGCAAATGAACTTTCAGAGAGTTGTGTCAGCACAGGGCACAGTGTGTCCCCTGCCAATTTCCAGGCCCTTACAGGACTGTCCCCAGCAGAGGTGGATGCTGCCTGCCTCCAGTGCTGCCACAGGCCCTGAGCAGGGCAGGAGCTGCCTCTGGGTGCCCAGGCTGCCACTGCCTTGGGGGGCTCGAGGCTGGACATGGGTGTGAGCAGGGAAGTGGGGCTGAGGTACCAAGGTAAAAAGGCACTCGTGTAACAAACCATGGAGAATCAGACTGTGATGACATAAGGAGCTGGAAGGATAACTGCTAATGACCCAGCCTAGCAGAGAGCCCAGGACCTGAAGTGGGGTGACTGGTGGGACAAGAGGAGCAGGGTGGTCAGGAGGATGAGGAAGGAAAGAAAGACATCTTGGTGATAGCTACCATGTCCTTTTCAGAACCCAGAATAGAGCTGAGGTCACCTCCAACAGAAATCTGGAAGTCAACTGGCATGTGTCATTTTGCCTGCTTGCAGGGTCTCCTGCACTGGCTGAAAACCTGTAACTACTTTTCCTTGATTAGGTCTAAAGCTTCAGTTCTCCAGCAGAGAGATGGATTAGCACTTCTCCTCATTGGAGCACCTCAGCTTGGGATCAGGGCAGACATCTCTGCCATCTGTCATGCATGCTCTCCCCTAATGCTGGAGATAAGGAGTGAGAGGTGGTGTAGAGCCAGAGTAGCTGTGTGTGCTCCCTTCCTTGCTGCTTGCTGAGGAAAGAAGAGCAGCAGCCCCTAGGCTGGGCTGAACAGAGGTGATAAAAGGCCCTGATGCCAGACATTGCTGCCAGCCCTGAAGCACAGCACAGAGCAGTTGTGGAGGAAGAACTGAAGAAAGGCCAGAAGCAATGGCCATTAACCATATCCTTACTCCTGGGTCCTCATGATTTCTTTCTTCCCCAGCCAAGTCAACAGCCAGTGTTCTTTCACAACCCCACCAGCTCCTCACCCCAATATTTTCAATAAACATGGAGCTAAACCTTTGTCCCAGTCACACCAGCATGTCTTCATTCTGCACCTCAGCATCTTCCCAATACCATTGCCACCAGTGACCATTATTCCTCAGGCTCCAGTATTCTCTGAATATCCCAGCACCCTCCTGATAACTGAAATCCAGTGACAGCCCTCTGGAGCCCTTCTGGCTCTTGCATTAAACCCTATTGTTCTGTAGCCTCTACACACATTCCAGTCATCCCCACATCACCATTGATCTTGCTCCAACAACCCCCTCATCCCTGGTGCTGCCCAAGACTCCAAGGCCTAGTTCCCGGTGTCACCTTGAACGCCTTCTCCAGCCCCCTCCTCCTCTTCATGCAGGGGGAGGTGGACACAGAGACCTCACCAGCAAAGCAGCATAACACTTGTGTGACTTTTCTAGATACAGCCCACTGTCCCCAGGGTTGGGGTTCCTGCCAGATGACCTTGGACACCTGGATTCAATCCAGTGGGTATCAGTTTCCTTTACAGTGATGAATGGAGATAACTGGATACTTTTAGGGTACCACTGACCTACCTCACTTAGATATGTACTTGGACTGCCCCAAAAGCACCATTACCTCTCTAACCACTCTAAGTGGAGACAAGAATTATCTCAGTGTCCTGAGTTGCAGTATATTCTATTACCATCTTCGTGAGCTGTGAAACCAGGTGGGGCAGTGTTTCTTTGCCTCCTCCCTCTGGACCATCTTCTGTTAATGGGAGCATTTGTGCCTTGCCAAAGGACTCATAGATAAGGGGCTCTGGACTATCTCCTGTTAATGGCCCCATCAGTGCCTCACCACCCCATTGTGAGATGCTCCACCTGGGAGGGGGCACTGAACATTTCCCACTTAGATATAATCAGAGGTTTTTCAGGCACAAGGTAGCTTTTCTCTGCTGGACTTCCAGAGAACGAGAGGCTGCATCACTGGACCTTCAGGTGAGGACCAGACCCTTTTCCACAGGGCCACTGTTTTTCACCGGAGCTGCTGCACCCACCCTGCTCACCGGGAGCCACCAGCGCTGCTGCCGGCTGTGACCANGGAAGCTGCCGGCTGTGACCAGCGCTGCTCCAGGAGGGAAAGCTGCCGGCTGTGACCAGCGCTGCTCCAGGAGGAGAAGCTGCCGGCTGTGACCAGCACGGCTCCAGGAGGGGAAGCTGCCTGGCAGTCGAGAAGGCTGTACTGGGTGACTGTGCTGTTTTGTAATAACTGCCATAGTCATTGCTGTTTATTGTTTTGTTTTGTTTTATATATATATAAATTAGTAAAGAACTGTTATTCCTATTTCTCATATCCTTGCCTGAAAGCCCCTTAATTTCAAAGTCATAATAATCCGGAGGGAAGGGGGTTGCATTTCCCATTTCAAAGGAGGCTTCTGCCTCCCTTAAACAGACGCCTGTCTTTCAAACCAAGACACTCAGTTTAGATGTGTCCTTTGCTCATAGCGCAGTCAGGCACAGAAATGCCAGGACGGTAAGCGTTATTGTAAAGCAGAAATGAGGGAAAGTTCCAGGAATGGTTTCTCCACCATTTCCACCCTTGTTCCTATAACACACTATTCTCAGCTGGGTGTTGTTTAGAATGCATTAAAGTGTTATCTTTTATTAAGGCCAGTATGCTCCAGTTTGATCACTTTGACCAGAAAAGTTGGTTGACAGTTATAGAAACTGGAGAATGGAGGAGACAACAATGTTACGCACTGGAGAACTCCAGGGTGGGCTCTCGTCTGGAATTCTCTGGGTGGTTTTCCCTTTTGAAAATGATGGTGTAGGAATGGAAAGGCTCCAAGAAGGGATACAAGGGCTTGGATGTTCGGGAACAATTTCACACAAGGAGTACTTGAATGAGCTACAGCTTTTCTTCTCAAGAATAGAGAGGACTAAGGAGAAAAAGGTGAAATATAAATAGGAATAAAATGAACAAGAAATTACTCCTCACCCTTTCTTCTGTTACAAAAAAATCAGACAACGTCAAATGAGATTAGTAGGGAAGAAGTTCAAGACAAGTAAGATGCAATGGCTATTTTCACAAGAGTCAGTAACGCAAAGAGCTGTGTCACTCCTTGCCACACAATGTAGTGAGTACTGAAATGCTCACCATCTGTCAGGAGAGCATTTAGGGCTCCCACACCACGCTCCCAGTGTGCAGTGTGTGACAGTGCTTCTGTTCTCTGGCCTTTAAACAGATGCGTGTCTCTTAGTGCTTCCAGCCTCTCTGCTCTTGGCCACAGCTGGCGAGGGGGTACCTGCCTCTGCAGAGCTTTGCCCTAGGTGTTTCTAGGGGAAAAAAATATTATTTAAACATGAAAATTCAGACATGAAAACACAGTGCACAAATATATAGATAAATACGTCTAAGGTTTTTTCAGTTGATCTTAAACAGTTGTTTTCAAAGTTTTACAATAGAAAAACTGAATTTTTTTTTTTTTGTATTGAAACAAGAAAACCTGAAGTAACATTATCTTTCAAAAATTAATCCTAGCTCCAAGCTTCTTTTGCATAGCATAGGCTGGTTTCTCATTCACTGAATATTTTCATTATGTGCTTCTGTAGGGAAGTTAATTTGTAGCCATATTTACTTGAAGACTATATTACAATGAACAAGCATAAATAATGTATGTGAGAAAGCAAGGTAGAATTGCCTGGCAGCCTTCAATCTGTCATTCCTTTGACTGCTAACTTGGCAATTTGTGTGGGACAAGTTATAAACCAAATAATCCTGAGGTAAGGCTTTAATTGCCTACACAGTGCTGAATGTATTTAATTTTTAATTCCATTCAGGTCCCAAGTGCTGTCAGAATGCCAGAGTTTCAGTCGATATGATTTTTCATACTGCAAAATCTTCTTTGTTTAGTTTAAAATGGAGCTGTCAAATCTCCTGTGATGACCGGGGCGATGTTATTTTACAAAGATATCAAAGACTATTGAAACTTTTCAAGGTCTCCTGAAAGCTTCTGCACGAGATAAGGCTGTTGAGGTGCACTGAGTCACATCCAGTCACAGCTTCTCTGGAGGCTGGTGGAGGGCCTTATAATCTCCTGAGGTTTTTCTCTTCCTCTCTGGTGGTTTAGTAGGTGACATGGTGCCCAACAAGAGCTGCATGCTCCTTTAGAACACTTTCAGCGATGGTGATTCCACCGCTTCCCGGGGCAGCCCGTTCCAATGCCTGACCACCCTTTTGGTGAAGAATTTTTACCTAATGTCCAATCTAAACCTCCCCTGAGGCCATTTCCTCTTGCCCTGTCACTAGGTGCCTGTGCAAAAGCATCAGCTGAAACTAAAGGGTCTTGTTTAAAGTGCCTCTGCAGCAACACTGAGTCAGGAAACTCTTCATGGCATCTCAGCAGCAGCCCACTGTCATGGAGGAAGAGTATCCGTAATGCACGTTACCCACTTTCCAAGGGACTTGCCAAGGCTTTTTCTCCCTTTATAAAGGGGCAGGCAGTGGTTTGCCTGAGCTGGGAGAGAAGCAAATCTCCTAACGCTCTCCAGCTCATTCCCTCCTTCTTTGTCACATACAGATGAAGAGGGGGAACAAAGGAGGAAACTGAGCCTGCTCCTGGAGATGAAGCAGCTGAAGATCCATTTAAAGCTGCCAGAGAGATTTCTGCTTTATTTATTACTGCAAACCAGAGTACAATTGCCAAGGATTTAGTTAATCTATCATAAAAAAAATCAGTCGACTTAGAAGGCTGATGCTTTTCTTTGTATCACTACAAATGACACATCCTTTTGCTGCTTCAACATTGGTGGCATGGAAGTTTTAACAATTAACAAAAAAAGCTAAAGTAACCACATTAAATTTGTGAGAATGCACTGTGAACAACATAAAAATAACTTAGGATGCTAGAATCATTCCAAACCAAACACAACCTAAAAATAAGGAAGTTAAATTTAACAGAAATCAAATATATTTAAGATCCAGGAAATGTTAAGCTAAAATAACCCCACTTTGCTCTGACTCTATATCAGGATCACAAACACTATTCAGATTTATACTGAGCTACGATTTTTTTGAAGTTTCATCTACGTATTTTCTTCTGTTAGAGATTCTGGCCTTTACAAATGTTCAGCATTGGGCATTCATGAAGCAATTTAGCATTTAGGAACGGACATTCTCAATTGGCTATTATGGCTAGATCATTTTTTAGGAGGCAAAGGATTGAGGACAAAGGAAATTCTTCAGTTTAAGACATAACCATTTCAGAAGTTAAGCACTGCTCTGCATAAGAGAATTTCGGTTGAATAATGACATTTTAAATGAAAACGAGGAGATATATTGCCATTTACTTCACACTTGGTAAAATACATCATTCAGTTGAACAACTAATGCAATCTCTGATGAGAATCTCTTCTGATCTTCAAAAACGGCAGCAAGCAGATATTCAGGTTGTATATTTGGGGTCCATGCTTATACATTGCCTTTTTAAAATGAGTGTGGTTGCTACCAACACTTCTCCATAAACCCCTAAAACTTCTGAATTTGGTAACAATATGTAGGATACATTTCCTTTCTCTTTTTCTTTTTTTATGTAAGCAGCTGGTGCAAACTCCATCTCTTTAAAAATTAGTTGGCAAGTATTTTCTTCTTTCCTGAGAGATAGTTTTTATTTCTCTCATTTTTTCATAAAGGTGGGTTGAAGTTGCCATTCTGTTTGGGAGCAGGAGGGAAAAGACTACTGCTTCAGATAGGATTGGCTGCATCAGTTTCAAATTCTTTTAGGTTGGAAAAAGTAGCAGAATTAGACCAGAAGAAAAAATGGGAAGGGCCAAAAAGCAAATTTTAAAAAACCAGTTTTAATTCATAGACTGCTCCTTTATTACGAAGGAGAAGAAGGGATGAAGGCCTAGCTTTTTGTGTCTGTCAGTGAAGAACTGAGATTCTCCCAGCTGGTAACACAGCAAAATTCACCCCCAGTCTGATGCTTGTGAGCTCTCTCTCCCAGACAACCACGAACTAATCACATAAATGCCACAAAATACAGAAAGTCAGCGTCAGCTGGACAGCAGCAGCTCTCAGGCAGTTTCCATAGCACGAGTGTCACAAGGGCCATCTCACCCACAGGAGTTACGGGGTGGCTTCTCCAAGCTGGTTAAGCCAAATCTCTCAGCACACACTTCCTTTCAGATATTCCTAAAGCTATATGGATGTCTTAAAAAAATCCCTTGGTCCGATATAGCACTGCCACAGAAGCCCAGCTTTTGGAGGGGATCCGTGTTGTTAGTGAATTTAATGGATTAATCCCATCATCACAGGATTTTTCATGGATGTGTGGACTTTGGAGGACTTGATCAGGCAAGAATGTTGGTGCCTGAGTCACCAAATCACTGGTGGGACAGGAGATCCCATCTTTTATGTATAGTCCCCTATGGTTTGGTGGGATCTGTGCTGAGAGGAGCACAATGCTCACAGCCGGGGCTGTTGGCGTATCTGACACCCTGGCAGGAACACAGATGGTTCAAACCAGATTGGCATTGTAACATCTGGATCAGTTTTCAATTCCTCCCAGATCTTTTAAAGCAAAGGTGGAAGTTACCCTGTAAAGGGAAGGTTAAAACCATGGAAGTATTCCTTAAGCACAACTGGATTCAGTTGTTGTTGAAGGCCCTGCACACAGATCTGTGATTTACTGTAGGCTGGAAGCAACGTTTAGAGTTCCCTGTCACAGCTCTTAATTATGCTGTGCAGAGCTCCAAGCTTATTTAAAGTTGTAGCAGACAAGAATGATTTGTGTGTTTAGGATCAGGGTGATTCACTCAGCCACATGAAAACCCGTGGCCTGCACTGGCAGGGGGACAGCTCAAGGACAGCTCAAGGTCTGCTGAGAGGGGGCTCTGCTGGAATCAAATGTAGTTATTCTCTTACTTTATTTAAAGCCAAAAAGAAGGAGCAATTTGAAGGTAGTAGATTTAAGAGAATTACTAGTATAAAGCGGGGAAAAAATCCAGCTAAATTGAGAAAACTCTTTTAGGCTCTGCACCTCCTTCTGCCCCATCAGCTGTGTTTCAATTCTTTCTTCCCCAGACAGAAAAATAAGATAGGACCTAAACCAACAATCCCATTATTAACTTGCAATTTATGGTGTAGCACAGCTGTCCAAAAGGATGCTGGATTACTGTCTCTGTTTGCTTTTATCTGTCCACATTCTGAAATGATGCACTTAATTCCGTGTTTCTCAAGTTTTAACTGTGGTCATGCTTTGATAAGTGAACTACACCCTGGGAATGGGATACATGTCTGACTCCTGGCTGTCACACCCTCCACTGAAAAAACACAGCAAAGGTGACATAATGGTTTTTTTGGTAAATGATGTAGAGGCTCCATCCACATACCTACTGAATGGATGAATCAAGCAATTCACCTTTCATCAAAAACACTTTAAGGTAACTTTAGAGGATTAATAAACTTCGTGGAAAATAACAGATGAATGACAAATGTGCTCTCATTTAAGTCATTGCACTGGCTATGACTGCATCCTTATTGGCCCTTTTGCAACCACTTTTGTCAGTCCTGAGACTGACTACAGGTTCCTGTTCCCTTCTCCTGGCCAGACAGAATGGCATTAACAGGTTTGTATCAAGCAGTGAATGCAGCTGAAGAACATCCCATGGAGAATTTTCCAGGGTGTGTATTACTTGTGGTAACTCGTTTCTACACCTGTGATTTGACTTGCTAGCATTTTAATCATGCTTTTCATAGAAAAATCTGCACAGCTTTCAGAATATCACAGAGTTCAGGAACTCTTTGGTATGAGAGATACCAGGCAGGCCAGGGCAATTTTCTGGCATCCCAGAGTTTCATGGCAGGTGTAAGCATTGCCAAGTCAAACAAGGTGACATAGGGAATATCCAAGGAAATATCTGGGGAGTTCTTAATCCTGTATGTTTTTTGTGGATGCCTTTGAAGAATGACTTGTTAGCTTGTAACATGAAAGAAAGCTTGAAATGGCTTGATAAAGCAAGTTACCCTCACAGTGGTAAATCAACTATACCCATTTCACCTATTAATACAGACATGTGAAGGGGGGAGGTTTGCCAGAAGTCTGTGCTCTGTTACAGCTCAGGGTTTGGCTTGTGATCTTGTGCAGTACCCCTGCCCATCCACTCACAGCGACTACTTCACCAGTCAAAGTGAAGTATTTGAGAAGTATCAAATACCTGAGTTTGCTTTGCCTTTCCATGCAAAGCAAACTAGAAGAACTTGCTTGTATTAAATGGCTGTGTTATTAATCTCTTATTTTCTGTATCAGGGAATCATGGGAATTACTGCATTTTGTAGATCAGGCATCCTGATTGCTGGCATCAGCTGCAGTTAGTAACCTCGAGAAGATGGTGTGCTGTCTTTTGTGCAAGATGGACACGTACGGTGCTGAGGAGTTCTCTGCTAACTGGACTCCAACACTACTTGAAGGGAACAAAGTGTTCCCGTCCCTCTTTCCAAAAATAGAAAAAGGAGAGACAATACTCCTTAAGGCATTTGCCAAAATGATAAGGGAGATGAACAAAAACCACTCCCAGCAATACTTTAAGCTCACCAGAATGCTGCTTTACCTATTGCAGTGCTGACGCTGCTGATCCTGAACTCTCGGAAGTCCCAACCCACCTGCGCGGGGCAGCAAGAAACAGCAACTTTATCTTGCCTGCATTTTCAAATAAAATCATTTGACGGGGAAAAAAAAGCTGGTGAACTTCTGAAGGAAGTGACAGACTCTTTGATGGTATCACCTAAGTTGGCATGCCCAGGCCTGAAACCCCACCTCTCACATCTTGTTCGCTGTACATTTAGGTCACTGAAGTACATCTCCAGGGAGGGGCTGTCTCCTGAAAGCTTCAAGATACATTGCTTCCTGTCTCCCTAATCAGCTGTGCAACAGGGTAAATTTAGAAACAAAAGGCAGCGCAGCAGTGCTGGCAAATGGGTTTAGTGCACATTAAAACCTGTTTTGGAGAAGTCAGAACAGGTTGTGCATGTCTTCAAACTCAGGCTCTGAGCAAAATAATAAATGACTTGCATACATTTAGCACCTTTCATCCTGAGAGAGCCTGCAGTATTTTACATAATAGGAGTTATCACCTACCCACCCATGAGCAGGCACCTGTGGAAGGCAGGGCAGGCTGCACGGGCCAGATGGGGCACAAGCTGTAAAGAGGCAAGTGAAGATGATCATCTCTATTCAAACACACAGGAGGAATTTAGGTGGGCACATGAAATAGCCAGGTTGGAATTTAGCCAGAAAAATAGTGTATGAAATAGTCCTTGCTTGGCAATAAGTACAGTGAATTATTTAATGACCCTGAGCCAAACACAGAGCATTTCATCTTAACTTACTGAAATTGCTCCCAAACATGTTTATATTCCCAGAAAGTTCTCTTTCAAGTCTTCTGAAGCTTATTTGTTCAAGGGCAGAAGTGCGAACAGCAGAAAGTCAGCTACAAGGAAGACCTTCCTCAGCAAGGAAAAAAAGAACAAAATAATGTTGTAGAGAGAAAGTTTTGAGGTGAAGGGGGTGGGAAATATGCCACTCCCTTAGGGGAAATATATACCAGTAAACAAATGATGTGTAAGTCTGCAGGCCATCATTTTTACCACACTGCTCTACACCAGAGAACGTGCAAAAAAGACTGTTCCATTAGAAAAGACCACACACTTCTTTGGCTGGAATTTTTCCCCTCTTACCCAGTTTGATGCTTTTGTTTTTGCCAAGACTGGTATCTGGGCTTAGCTTCAAGCTCATCAGTACTTCTCCCCTAGAGCTGCAGCCAAAAATACATCTTTTCCACAAAGGCTGGATGATTTTCAGGATGATTTTACTTCTCTGCAGGAGGTTTTTCTCCTACTAAGTGGGAGCTGTGCTCAATCTATTGTATCTTGGCCACACTCGAACTCGACTTGCTGGGTTAATTCACAGACAAATTGCACACATGCAGTACATTTAGTTAGAAGACAGATAGCAATAAAGCACCCCTAACCACAGTGGAAATATTTTGTCCAGTTTATTAAAGCAGTCGACCTTATTTGAAGCATGCAAGTATTTTCGTTAAAAGAAAAGAGCAAGTACCAAAGGGCATCTTAAACAGAGAAATAATAAAAGCTGGACAAATGGAACTAGCAATTAAGTTTTCTTGGCTTTAATATTTTGCATTTTTACACTAACAGTATGATTGTCCATTGTAAGGAATTACCAGACAAATTTGCAGGGTCAGAACTGCACCTTTCTGAGGTGTTGACCTTAGCTAACAACAAACTGCAGGAGCAGCAGGGGTTACTAGCTGATGTAAGGAAGGGGTCCATTGACCTGACACTCTAGGAACCTGAATTTTCTAACCTAGTCCTTGAGCTCTAGCAGTGGTGCCAGTTCTTTGACTTGGTGCTCAGGAGTGGACCTCAGAGGTCAGCTCAATCTTCCAGCCACCCTGAGGCAGGGGGTACTGTGCTCCAGGGTCAGCTCCATCCTGTTTCTGGGAGATGCTCATCAAACTTGTTATTTGAATGCTGCCACAGTGGAGCTACTACAACCTCCTCAGGCACCCCAACCAAACAGCCAGAAGAGTAAAAGAAGGGTTTCCTAACCTAAAGTTTACCTTACTCCAACGTAACTTCTCGCCCTTTACACCACGGATAATAGATTCATGGTAGCACTTCCCTCTTACTTGAAGATCATCTTTCCCCATTTAGTCAGCTTTTCTGCAGGTAAATGGCACAGCTACTTTAATCTTCCTCTCTCACATTTTCCTCATCATCACCGCTTGCCTCTGGACCATGTTGAGTGCCTGTCTTTCATCAAATGCTGTACCCAAAAGTCTGACCAGCACTCCAGCTGCTCACTGATACGAACCAGCGTAGGATTCCTTTGTGCCTGTTGTATTTGCATTTGTGCATCCCATGAGAGCATATACATTTATCTGCCAGTTAAATAACAGATAAGTCAATTTTGTGTTGTTCTCCTGAGCCACAAAAGCAATTTTATCTACTGAGCTAGTAGGTCCTCATTTATGATTCCCGTAGCTGACTACTTCTTAGTACATATGTGTGTATCTGTCTGAATTGGTTTGTCTCCAGTTTTTCTTCAAACACTTAATTGTCTGATCTCGTCTTATGGCACACTTAAAGCCCCTCTGAATTTTGTGTATTTCTAAATACAGTTCACAAACATATGCAAAGTATTAGTTCATATAAATGCATAAAATGTAAACATCTCGTCTGAGATCTGAGTATTTGGATAACATAGGAAGTATATCATCCATTTTTGCAGATGACACAATGAGAAAAAAAAAAAGAACAACAAAAGAAAAGCCTAAGATAGTAGCCACTAGAGTCAGTTCTAGAAGCAGTCAGAGCACTGTTTGCCTATTATGGGATATAAAAATCTCCTCTTTGTTTCAGTAGCAGGCTAGGTCCAGTGCAAGCACAGCATGGAGTCCAAAGGGCTGATTCAAGATCTAAGGTCACATAATCATAGAATCATTACGGCTGGAAAAAACCTCTAAGATCACCGAGTCCAGCCTTTGACCGAACACCCCCTTGTCAACCAGACCTGGCACTGAGTGCCGTATCCAGTCGTTTCTGGAACACCTCCATGGATAGGGCCTCCACCACTCCCCTGGGGTGCTGAGGGGCCATTTAAACAGGTCTGGTCCCAGTACTGAGCCCTGGGGAATCCCACTCGAGCCTGGCCCCCAGCTGGATGTAACTCATCACCAACCTTCTCTGGGCTCGGCCATCCAGCCAGATTTTCACCCAGCCAGCCGTGCACCTGACCAAGCCATGAGCAGCCAGCTTCTCCAGGAGAATGCTGTGGGAAATGGTTCAGAGGCTTTACTGAAGTCCAGACACACAACATCCACAGCTTTTCCCTCATCCACAGGCAGGTCACCTGCTCATAAAAGGAGATCAGGTTGATCAAGCAGGACTTTTCTTTCCTAACTCCATGCTTCTCAAACTTCTGTCTTCAAAAGCATCCCAAGTCTGCTTCCAGTGCCTGGACATCTACTTGTCATCTTATATTCCAGTGTTGCTGCTCTAACAAAGACATACCTAGCAGCAAAGTCAGAGCACAGAAATAGTTACACTCAAGTGCAGAGTAAATCCATGTTAATACATTTTAAAACAGTCTAGGCCCACCCATAGAGGCATCTTAAATCTTCAAACGAAAGAAACCCCAGCAACTGTCACGGGATCTTGGGGATGGGGAAGCAATCCAAAAACATCTTAATCTCTATTTAAAGAGAATAGCTGAAGCAAGTAGCACAGTACGTGCTATGTGTCAGTGGAACATGGCACTCTGTCGTATCAGGCACCCATTAGGGGTTAATCCTTGCTATGAGTAAACTCTTTGCTCCATAATGTACCAGTTCTGGTCTCCACAGCCACACACACACCCCCCTCTGTTTGTGGCTGTGCAGTTACAGATTGCACACGCACTAAGAAGGTGCAGAGCATGGATTATGCATTAAATGTGAAGGTAAACATCAGTGTACACAAATGTGACCTGCAGCCAAATTCCCTTCGGACCCAGTTTAAAAGCAAAATATGCTCTGTCACAGGGGGCAGAGAGTGGCAACCCTACTTCTCTCACCCCAGCCCTTTGGTTTTGGGTTTTTTGTGTGCAACGTGCCTTTAAGTCTCCAGCAGCTGACAAGACTCAAGACTGGTTTCTTGAGAGGCAGCACAATGGAATAACATGTGTGTTCGTATTCCCTCATTATTCATTCTGGTTTTCTGATGGAAATGACTGTACATCACACCTAAACCCCTAAATATTTAAAAATAAGCAATAACCATGCAGACTTTGTAACTGGGATGACACTTTTACTGTGTTTTTTTTCCTTGTGAAGCCTAGAACAAATGTAATGCTCATGAGAAACTGAGTTGTCTTTAAGAATGAAATTAGTGTTTATATATAGTGCGTCTGTATATAGCGTGCAATGATACTCTATGCCTGTATATATGTATAATGAGGCAAGATTTTCTCCCCTCACACTCATGATCAATGAATGTACTTTTACACCTAAAGGGTCACTCTGGCTTCCCAGAAGCAGCTCAGCAAGAAAGCTCAGTCTAAAAGATAGCTAAACACTTAAGGACTTGGGCACAGAAGTTTTCAGAGAAGGAAGAACTGGTGCACATTAATTTGTCAGTGGTAACTATGCACTCTTTTCTACCAAATAGAAGGGAATCAAAGTTAACTGGTGAGCAGCACAGGAGGGCTAACGTGAGTCAGTTCACCCTTCCTACTCAGTGTCCACATGCCAGTGAAAACCATCACTTGATTGATATGCACCAATATCTGACCTTTCTATGATGCATTTGTGAGTTTAAACTTGTAGTGCATACCTTATAGTACATTGCAAAGATTATATTCATATGTGGTGATGTCACTGAGTAGAAGAGCCCTGGAACAGCACAGTTTGAGAATGAATTAACAGGAAGCACTTAATGCTTAACCCTCAAAGCATGTTGCAAGCATTAACATTTCAGTGCTCCCAGGACACAAGTAAAACCATGCACACAGCTTTCCTGGGAAATGGTAAATGCCTCGCTCGAAGGCACAGCAGGAAGTCAGATGTGCCGTTACAACGTGGGAGCTGTCTTTATCCAGGGCAATGTGTACCCAGGTAGATTGTACCTGACTACATTTTAAAAAACATCGTTATCCTGTTTCAGATGTCACCAGTGCAATCACTTCAATAATGTGGTTATTGTTAGATGTTAGTGACATTGAAAATAAAATGCAAGTGCCAAGACCACCAGATGTCTTCAAAGTGAGACATTTCCAAGAGGAGCTAAGAAACACAGGTCTCATGCAGCAGCAGTACACCTCTGCTTCCTTCCCACTTTCATGAACCTCACCAGGCTCCATTACTTTCTTTTCAAGGTGATGATAAAGCAAAATCCATGTATTGCAACAGCAAACTTCACAGCTAAGAACCTGAGCCTTACTGCAATCACAGATTTGCATGTAAAACCGGCTTGTTTTCCAAACCATGGCTAGTATATGGATGAGAGGAATTTGGATGCTGACACTACTGTTTGGGTGGCAAGTTTTCTAGCATTCTTGCCACTAAGCTGCAAAGAGAAATTTCTATTTCTCAGTGATCTATTGGTGCTTATCATATTCATATTAATTAGAGGAATCTATATCCACAGAAAGATTACCAGATCCTGAAAGCCTGTTCACAGGAACAAGACCTTTAAGAGGAGAGTCAGGTTTTAAGTGAAAAACAAACACTTGAAAAATAAAGGAAGTCACAGTTTTAGACCCTGGCAAATACAAATCTAAACCCCAGGGCTTTAAAGCAGTTGCTTGAATCAACTGTGGGCAGAGATGAAGGGGGTGGCAGGTACAGGCTGCATTGACAGGGGAGCTTTAATCAGCCCAGCAGTTGTCACCTTCTACAGCACTGACACTTTTCTCAACCACAGCCTGAATCTCTCCTGTATGGCAAGAGTCAGGCTGCCCCATGGGCTTTGCTTTTGCCAGCAACTTCTCGGACTACATAGTCACTGATAACCACTTTCAGGCTGAACCCCACTGGCCTAACTAGAAGGTACCTCACAGTTCCTGCCATTTGCTGTGAGGTACCACCACCTAAGTCACACCATTTCTCAGCACTGTGGGTTTGGGATTTTGTCATACACAAACATAACCAGTTACCTCGTTTCTACTGTAGACTTTGACAGTCCAGGATTGCAGCTGAACCTCTCAGAGGCGTCTGGGTCACAGTTCAATAGTAGATGATGGATATGAAAGGATTACATTGCTTGGCAAATCTGAAAAGGGCCCCTTGTCAGTCAAGAGAGCTGAGACAATCGTATTTGCATGCCTAACAATGACCTCTGAGAGAAAGACTGAATTACTCTGTCAGCTTAAAAAACCCCATCACGGCTAAGATCAGGTTAAGTGCTGGGTGGGAGTCCTCCAACAGTCACTGTGGCACTCCCTGCTCCTGCTAGGACAGCTGGCTGCAGAAATCAAAGCGATGGCATAGCCAAACTTTGCCAGTCTCAAACAAGAACAGGAATCCACCACTGTTCAAAAAAACTGTGCTTGCCAATAACCATCCTGTACCTGTAGGATTTGGGGCAGCAGCATGTTTGGAGTCAGACTGGAATTTCTGTGTTAGATTACAGACTTCAAACAGGATGGCAGCTGGATTTCAGAAAGGAGGAACTCTGCTCTCCTCTGGGGACAAACAGCAGCTAGCATTACAGTCCAGTCTCTAGGTGTTAGGAAAGCAAAACTCACAGATGGTAAATACAATAAATAACTTAAAACACACTAGAGCAGGTCAGAATTAACATATATGGGAAGAGGAGAAAGAGCATTTCACGTGAGATCGAACATACCCTTTTTATGGAGCTCTAGTTCGTTGTTGCAGAACATTGAAGAAAAAGCCTCTCAGGCTGCTCCTGACCCCTCCCCTTAAAAAACAAAACAACCACCACCACCCCCCAAACACACTTGCTAACAGACAGGAAAATCCCATAAAATTACTTTGCCTCTCGTGTTCTAATACAAGGCAATTTAATATAGAAAATATGATCATCAGAGTGACCAACTTCATTCCCATACAGAGAAAATAAAACCAGTCTGTGACAGCCTAGATCTGGAGCATTCACTGTTACAACCTCTGCATTAAAGACAGAGGAGTATGTCTGGAAAGTGAAAACGGTGAGTTTTCCACAAAATCCATTAGGCAGCTTTGTCAGATGTGGCAGTATTTATGTTTCTCACTCAATATGCTCCCTCAGTGCCTAGAGAAAAACACACTGGCTGTTTTATTTAAGAGGCATTAAGTACTGGATATGGCAGTTGGTACAAAGCTCGACTCTCTGTTCTAAAGACAATTTGATTCTTCAGTTAGTGTTGGTTTCACCATTTCACGTCAACCAAGATCTCTCATCCTGTACCGACATCTTCCTATTTTGATGACACCTGAATTTAGAGGGTGCAGATAACCTCTGTTAGCAGTAAGAAGTGGTGACAACAAGGGACAAGACGCACACCTTTTTCAAGAGGAACACATAAACTCTGGATGCTGATATTATAAATAAAATCAATGGCCCTGGTTTATCTCTGAATAAACCTCCAAAACAGGAGGTGCTATATAGATCACAGCCTGATCTCAAAATAATCTGTTGATGATCCAAGATGAAAAATGCTTTCTTTGGCTGATAACTTGCACTTGCTTCATTGGAAGCATATTATTTCTGGCTTACTGAAATGAATACTTTTTAACTAAGTGCTGAAAATATTTCAAAGAGAATTGCCAAGTGAGCCTCTAATACCTGGACCAAATATCCTGTTTTGCAGCAATACAGTCTATTTAGGGCTGCCTCAGAAGGTCACTCATACTTCAACTACTGCAATATGTCACCACCTTATAAATGAGAGTGATATCAGCAAACAAAATTGGTGCCTTATCATTCCCTGGCACTGGCTGCCTACGCCCAGGTGGAAGGTGTGATGTTACATTTAAATTTAAAGGATCTGAGTGACTAAAGCTGGCTATGAACTCAGAAGTACAAGACAAACAGATAAAACCATCAAGGGCTGTACCCTTAACTAAGAAAACACACAAATGTGCTGCATTCAACAGGGTTGAGCCATTTGGTGCTGAATAGTAACAACTCTAGAACTGCTGAAATTCTAACAGTGTATCACTTTGGCCTTTCCAAATTGCACTGCATTAAAAAACCCCCATCTTTCAGACTTTCTGTTATACAGAAGATCAAAATTAATGAAACGTGTCAAGATATTTTAAACTAAAATCTTCAGATCTTCAGGCACTTTCATTTTGGGTCACTACATATTTCACAATTCATAAGTCAAAACTTGGAAATGAAAATAGTGTGTCTTTATTGATAGTCTGCCACAAATTAATGCATAAACTTAAGAGTTAGCCAAAAATATATCTGCCATCCGAACATGGCAAGCATTATCAGCAAAAAGTGGATGCTTTCTTCTAGTAGATACCCAGATGTTCTGTTACCAGGTCTCACTGTAGTGCCATATGCAATTAAAGTATTGTTTTACACAAGCTGCATGATGCTCACCAGAGTCACTGTCTCTTCATCACTGCAAGCACACAGAGATGCAAGCACACTTTAATGTTAAGGCTTTACTGAAGTCAGTGGAACTCATTTGTCTCCCAGGTGAGCTTGCATACCGTATTAGCAGGACTGGAGTTTATGACTACAAAAGCAATGACAAGGGGGACAAGAACAGACGCACTACAATAGGCATTCCAACAATTCAATGCATCTATCCTACTGAAGGAAATGGTATCTTCACATACTATTGAATGTTAAAAACAAACAAAGATGTTTAAGCACAAAGTATATATTTATACCAAATAAAACAACTGAAAAAGTATTACATAAAGAAAAATAATGTAACAGAATGTACTTAAGTACCTAGCTTACAGTCATGCTCATATCTAAAAATAACATTGTTAAGTAATATATATAATTTTGGACATAATTCTCTAACATACAACATGATTCTGTGATTCTAAATGTGGAGAGTACTTTTTCCATGATACAGAACACAAATTATTTTATACAGGCACACCTGCTAATTTGTATAAAAAACATGCTTGTAAGTGAAAAGGTCACTGTAGTACTAGTTTACCATGTAGTGTTAATCATGTTGAAATTGTCTCTTCTTTTGCATTGGTGAGCGCCAACACTGAATGGTGTATATTTGATCCATATGATGAATATTTGATCCATATGATTCACTGACACTGCAACCTGTTCCCAAGCAGTAGCCCTGCCTGAGTGTTAACAGTACAGTTCTGTACAGCCCCATCTGTCTGCATATAGTGTATTTAAAACTAAAAGCTATTACAATTATTACAATGATTTCTGTTTCAATATATACATCAGTATAAAATACTACCCAAAACACTTTTGCATTTCAAACAATTTTAACCACTTCATCAAACAATGCATTTGCAGAATTAAAAAAAACAAATCCAAATTAATATTGATTGCCAACAGTACTGCATCTCTCTGGTATGTTTCCTAATAAATGAGAGAACGGAAATGTCGTAATTAAAATAAGTATCACAAAACATAATTAATGTTAGAGCAGTTCAAGGATTCCCAGTTTGTCAGTATCTACCCTAAGCAGTGCTACCCAAATACAGTATAAGCCATTTAGTGTTTCTACAATGAGAATAAAACATTCAAATATTAAAGCTGTGACAAACACACAAAAGCAAGGAAAGATAATTTGTTCTGTACTCATTTCTGTTGTAGCAAGGTACAGCATGCCAGGAGTTTGCACTCAGTGCATCATATCGGGTTGTGTGCACGTACTGGGGAAGGAGATGCTGGAGAGCAGCGCTGCAGAAAGGGACCGGGGGGTCCTGGTCAATGGCGAGTTCAACATGGGTCAGCAGTGCCCTGGCAGCCAGGAGGGCCAAGCGTGTCCTGGGGGGCACCAGGCACAGCATGGCCAGCCGGGCAAGGGAGGGGATTGTCCCGCCCTGCTCTGCACTGGGGCGGCCTCACCTCGAGTGCTGGGGGCAGTTTGGGTGCCACAATATGAGAGGGATACTAAGCTGTTGGAGGGCGTCCAAAGGAGGGCAATGAAGGTGACTCCTTTGAGGGGAAGCCACTCCTCACGGCTGAGATAACTTGGTCTGTTCAGCCTGGAGAAGAGGAGACTAAGGGGAGGCTTCTTTGCAGTCTGCAGCTTCCTAATGAGAGGAAGAGGAAGGACAGGTAAGATGGCTTCCTCTTGAGACCAGTGACAGGACCTGAGGGAATGGCACGAAGCTGTGTCAAGGGCAGTTTAGGTTGGGTATCAGGAAGAGGTTCTTCACCCAGAGGGTGGCTGGGCAGTGGCCCAGGCTCCCCAGGGAAGTGGTCACAGCACCCGCCTGAGAGAAGTGTTTGGACAACACTCTTGGGCGCATGGTGTGAAGCTTGGGGTGTCCTGTGCAGGGCCAGGAGTTGGACTTGATCCTGATGGGTCCCTTCCAACTCAGCTTATTCTGCAATTCTCTGTATGCTATATACCTGGATACAACTGTGGAAGACAACTGAAATAGAATCAACTCTGAATTTCCTTGCTGTTGTGGTTTTATGTCAAATCATTCAAGTTATGAAAACTTAATGTCTTTTTCTTTTCCTGAAAGAAAGGAGAGAGAGGAATTCATGATGAAATTGCAAAAATACTACTAAAATCCCTATCTTGGACACAATACACTGCTTTAGGAGCTACTGTGTCATTGCACAATATAAGTGGCCTATTAATTGTTGAATTATTGGTGTAGCAGAATATATGTCATTGTGAATGTGTTTTAAAAATAGGTATTTTAAAACTTGCCTGTATCCTGTAACAAGCCACAAAATTTTGTGTTTTTCAAACACTAATATGTTTATGTAAAGTAGTAAATGTACATTTATTGTGGCAAATTTCAAGTCTCTGCCTCTGCTGCTTCAGTTTTTAAAATAGGAGTTGGTTAAGAGTTTTCGTTCTTTACAACATCCTAAAACAGAATTATTTCTGAAGCATAAAAAATCCAAATGGCAATAGTAATATGATGGGGTTTTTTGTTTGCTTTGCTGATTTTTTCCTAGCTTAAAAATAATCAATGTCTTTTAAAAAATACAAAACAGTAAAACCCAAAAAATCTCTCCTCAGGAGAAGTCCCTGCTAACTGAGAGTTTTTTCCAAAACTAAGTTTCACGCTTACAGTATCTTTATAGTCATGTTATACACCCTTGAAAATAAAGGCTCAATGTTGAGAATGGTGACAGGCCCTTAATTATAGAGGTGTTAACTGGTGACACTATTTTTCATCAGAAAAAAACCCAAAAGCCCCACAAAAATTCATAGCTTATATTGAAAGTTTGATTCATGCTCGCTTTGTTTATTTAAAAATACTCTTTGGAAACTTGTGTCAACTCCTGCAGACAACTTAGTGATACATCTTTTCCTGTTAAAATAAAAATAACTCATATTCACCTCTACCCCACGCTAAGCTCTACTACTAATATACACTTCATTACCTGCTCATGTCACCATCTAACACATATCTTTACATTCTTCTACATATAGTGTCCAGGGCTTATTTTTCACCAAACAGAACTTGATAACTATTACACTTAGAAGTTTTTATTGAGGAGTTTTTTGGTGTTCTAGCCTTTTCATTGCAATGCACAGTGATATTAATAGTTCAGAACTTTTGTCTGCGATAACTTAAGAGAAACTTTTGATAAATTTTTGTTTCCCATTAAGGATTTTAAAATCTGAACTCACGTAGAGACCAAAACTGAAAACCAGAAGAGAGATTAGATGTAACTTTAAAATGGTTCTGCTACTTTAAAATGCATTTAAAATTTGTACACATGACACAGGATTCTAACTTTTACACTGCTGTAATCAGACTCTAATTCAAAGTCTTGCAAATACACATGAAAAATAAGCCACTGGTCATGAAATCTAATGATTACATTCAAAGCTAGCCTTTAAAAAAAATAAAAAAGTTACAGGCAAAACATACTGGTTTATGTACTCACTAGCTTATCAGGCTACAATAGGCATGGTTTAAGTATAAAAAAAAAGCAGACAATTCAGATTTAAATAAGACTGTGTGAAATCAGAAAAAAACCCTTAGATTTCACTATTAAAAAAAACCCCAGAACACCTATAATTACTTCGCATCCTACAGCTACAGTTAAACCAACTAACAAAAATAATCAAAGTATTTTTGACAAATGGAAGTTAGGCTAGAATATGTGGCAACAATCAAAGTTCATATATGTTTCTATGTAAAATGACTCATGATTTACTATAACATAAAATATGAACAAGAGCACTTTGTGACTAATGCAAGAGCTATTAGTAGGAACACTTAATGCCAAACAGTCTTCAGCCTTCCTTTACGTCGTATTTCCAAATCAGTATTGACTTCTTTTGACCAGATACATCATTTTTGGCTTGTCACCCCAGTATGTCATGTTTTACCACTTGCCACAGGCAGCAGGAGACAACTAGCTGAGCAAACTACAAGCAGTGACATGCAGAAATTAACTCTCAAATCTGAGTACTTAGATAAAATGATATGCAAGCGCACACTAGGACAAAAGGAATGGCATTCGTCATCCAAAATAGGCTCATCATCCCGCCCCACCCCCCTTGAACAGTAGTTGCAACAGCAATAGAAAAAGATCAAGAAGATGTCTGTTCTTCAGAGTCAACTGTGGAAAAAAGTCAGCAATATATAACAGCAGCGATGGACAAGGAAGAGCAAACCCAAAGAATCTTGTTGAATATTTGTTCATTTACTTTTTCTGAACACAAGCCAAAGTGCACCACACTGGCTTGTTCTGAACTTCAGATACAGATGTCCTAATCTCCTTAGATCCTTCACAGAATTAGAATTCAGTCTCCCTGAGGCCCCTATAACCAAGTAAGAAAACTCTCTTTATCTAGCTTGGTGGCTGCCAAGACAGATTCCATGTCATTAAGGATGTCAGAGCTCAAAGCCTCTTGCAGACTTGGCATCAGTTCTTCTCCTTCTATATTCATTCCATCTCCTTCCAGTGTCCCAAGGTCCACATTAGTCCCTGGAATGGCTTCAAGGTAGTCTGGGAAACGGTTCTGATGGGATGGTATGTTACTTTGGCCGATACTGTCACCTAGTTATAACACAAAGATGGATATTAAGTGTACTGGAAGTACCAACTCTACAATTTATCAGAACAACTGGTAAAGGTTAATCATGTACCTCTTGCATCATACAAGCAGAGTGACTCATAGAAATCCATCACAAAACCCAAAGATAACTTGGCTGCATGCAGATGTACAAAGAACATGCCTTTGTTTCAAACTTTCACCTACTGACCCAAATCTTACAGATCTTTGATGTCATTTAGTGCAATTTAATTTTTATACTTGAAGGAAAAACATAATACTGAGTCAAATATAGTTTTGGAGCAGTATTAACAACACTGGATGAGGTACTATTCTTAGCTCTGAACAACATTACTTCAGAAAGCAAACACACTCAAGTTCCTTATAAAAACAGGAGTGATACTACGTATGAGCAATTTCTCCATCCTCCCAATACAGTCGATTACAAATATATTTTTTCACAAATCTAACCATAATGTTTCTATTACAGAAATAGGGTAAATAGAAAAAGGCAGAAATACAATGCAAAAAGTATCACAACTTTTCAGAGCTGCTTGTTTACACTGCAAATGGATACAAGTGTTTTTGGAAAACATGCACTGAAAATGTACACAAAACCAGACCTGTATCCATCTCATCCACACTGTTCAGGAAGTCATCTGGGGTTCTGGGTACACTGTAACTGCTCATGCTAAGTCCACTATCTGTGCTTTCATCTCTGGAGTGATATGTTCCACTGTAACAGAAGAAAAGGAGGAAAAAAATGAAGGTAGAGCACTGAAGAAAATAAAACAGATGCTTGTTTTGAACTAGTTTATGGGCTTTGAAAACATTGCTAACATGAGAAATCCTCTATTCTAATAAAAAACTGAAGCATTTGTTTGCGTGAGACACCTGGGTTTTATTTTATGCAGACCTGTTCCAACTAAAACCATATTATTTAGATTCAATTTAACTTGATGAGAACATACTTAAGCAGCTTCAAGAAACTGCCTACTTATGCTGTGCATAATTTTAATCTTTTCACACCCACCAGAAGCTAAAACCTTTCGAAGCATAGTCCATAATGATTATAAAAATAATAATTATGGTGCACACTTTTATGCTTCCATAAGGATAAAAAAAGTACTTCTAACTAATGTTCCCATGTTTAATCAACCACTGAAGTGTATTTTTAGATCGCTGCTGTTATAAATAGTTGGAACTCCTTTAGCAGTTCTTCAATTGCTTCCCACTGCATTACTGCTTGTTCAGTCACACATGTCAAGGCAAGAGAGCACCCTAATATAAATCAAATACTGGTACAGAAGCCATCCAATAAACAAACCCTGCTCAGAATGATCTTGCTGACAGAACAGTTAACCAAACTGATGGCATGGGGCCTTTATAAGCCTTCACTTTCTTACTGCCATCTCACTGCCAGAGCAGCAAGCAAAACCAAGAGAACCTCAGCGGAAAATGTGGGATGGGGCAGGGAAGTAGGCCAGTGTGTTGAGTTTATATATAGCAAGGTTTTGGTCTCAGGGGTCTGTAGGGACGAGTGTGTGACACAGCCTGAGTAGCTGATCGCACCTCAGCCAGCTGCTTCCAGCTGTCTCCAAAGTGGTCCAGCAGCCCAAAGCTGAGCCCATCAGTGACAATGGTGGTACTTTTGTCATAACATATTTAAGATGAGGGGAAAAATGCTGAACAGCATTTGCTGAAGAGAGGAGTGAGAATATGTGAGAGGAACAGCCCTGCAGACTCCAAGGTCAGTGCAAGAGGAGGGGCAGGAGGTGCTCCAGGCACCGGAGCTGAGATTCCCCTGCAGCTCCCGCTGCAGCCCATGGAGATTCAAGGGGGAGCATAGATTCATCTGCAGCCCCAGGAGGATCCATGCCAGAGCAGGTGGATGCCTGAAGGAGGCTGTGATCCCACGGGAGGCCTGTGCTGGAGCAGGACCTGTGCCCCCCCTGGAGAGAGGAGCCCATGCTGGAGCAGCTTTGCTGGCAGNCAAGGTCCACATTAGTCCCTGGAATGGCTTCAAGGTAGTCTGGGAAACGGTTCTGATGGGATGGTATGTTACTTTGGCCGATACTGTCACCTAGTTATAACACAAAGATGGATATTAAGTGTACTGGAAGTACCAACCCTACAATTTATCAGAACAACTGGTAAAGGTTAATCATGTACCTCTTGCATCATACAAGCAGAGTGACTCATAGAAATCCATCACAAAACCCAAAGATAACTTGGCTGCATGCAGATGTACAAAGAACATGCCTTTGTTTCAAACTTTCACCTACTGACCCAAATCTTACAGATCTTTGATGTCATTTAGTGCAATTTAATTTTTATACTTGAAGGAAAAACATAATACTGAGTCAAATATAGTTTTGGAGCAGTATTAACAACACTGGATGAGGTACTATTCTTAGCTCTGAACAACATTACTTCAGAAAGCAAACACACTCAAGTTCCTTATAAAAACAGGAGTGATACTACGTATGAGCAATTTCTCCATCCTCCCAATACAGTCGATTACAAATATATTTTTTCACAAATCTAACCATAATGTTTCTATTACAGAAATAGGGTAAATAGAAAAAGGCAGAAATACAATGCAAAAAGTATCACAACTTTTCAGAGCTGCTTGTTTACACTGCAAATGGATACAAGTGTTTTTGGAAAACATGCACTGAAAATGTACACAAAACCAGACCTGTATCCATCTCATCCACACTGTTCAGGAAGTCATCTGGGGTTCTGGGTACACTGTAACTGCTCATGCTAAGTCCACTATCTGTGCTTTCATCTCTGGAGTGATATGTTCCACTGTAACAGAAGAAAAGGAGGAAAAAAATGAAGGTAGAGCACTGAAGAAAATAAAACAGATGCTTGTTTTGAACTAGTTTATGGGCTTTGAAAACATTGCTAACATGAGAAATCCTCTATTCTAATAAAAAACTGAAGCATTTGTTTGCGTGAGACACCTGGGTTTTATTTTATGCAGACCTGTTCCAACTAAAACCATATTATTTAGATTCAATTTAACTTGATGAGAACATACTTAAGCAGCTTCAAGAAACTGCCTACTTATGCTGTGCATAATTTTAATCTTTTCACACCCACCAGAAGCTAAAACCTTTCGAAGCATAGTCCATAATGATTATAAAAATAATAATTATGGTGCACACTTTTATGCTTCCATAAGGATAAAAAAAGTACTTCTAACTAATGTTCCCATGTTTAATCAACCACTGAAGAGTATTTTTAGATCGCTGCTGTTATAAATAGTTGGAACTCCTTTAGCAGTTCTTCAATTGCTTCCCACTGCATTACTGCTTGTTCAGTCACACATGTCAAGGCAAGAGAGCACCCTAATATAAATCAAATACTGGTACAGAAGCCATCCAATAAACAAACCCTGCTCAGAATGATCTTGCTGACAGAACAGTTAACCAAACTGATGGCATGGGGCCTTTATAAGCCTTCACTTTCTTACTGCCATCTCACTGCCAGAGCAGCAAGCAAAACCAAGAGAACCTCAGCGGAAAATGTGGGATGGGGCAGGGAAGTAGGCCAGTGTGTTGAGTTTATATATAGCAAGGTTTTGGTCTCAGGGGTCTGTAGGGACGAGTGTGTGACACAGCCTGAGTAGCTGATCGCACCTCAGCCAGCTGCTTCCAGCTGTCTCCAAAGTGGTCCAGCAGCCCAAAGCTGAGCCCATCAGTGACAATGGTGGTACTTTTGTCATAACATATTTAAGATGAGGGGAAAAATGCTGAACAGCATTTGCTGAAGAGAGGAGTGAGAATATGTGAGAGGAACAGCCCTGCAGACTCCAAGGTCAGTGCAAGAGGAGGGGCAGGAGGTGCTCCAGGCACCAGAGCTGAGATTCCCCTGCAGCTCCCGCTGCAGCCCATGGAGATTCAAGGGGGAGCACAGATTCATCTGCAGCCCCAAGAGGATCCATGCCAGAGCAGGTGGATGCCTGAAGGAGGCTGTGATCCCACGGGAGGCCTGTGCTGGAGCAGGACCTGTGCCCCCCCTGGAGAGAGGAGCCCATGCTGGAGCAGCTTTGCTGGCAGGAGCTGTAGCCCGCATAAGCAGCTCTTGAAGCCCATCATTACCTCCCCCTCACTGCAACTCCTAATATTCAGTCTTCACAAAGTATTTTCAAAACCTGTATTTCTTCAGGTCATGGTAGCATTGACAGAGAATCCTTACTGATTTTCCATCCTGCATCCTAAATGAACATCAACTTGATTTACTGTTCAAATTAGCATGTGAAGACATACTGATCCTCCTCATGATGTACTTGTGAAGTATATAGTATATGCCTTTTTGTCAAATATGAAGAACTAAAAAAATTATGAACAGCTATTCAACATTGCATGCCAGTAGAATGCCATCAGCCATGTAGAAAAATATATAAACATATATATATATTTGATTCCATAAGGACATAGTTGCCATACAAGAAAGGAACCTAACATTTCTTTATAGCTTAATCATAAATATTTCTTTTTAGATTGATTTAAAAATAAAATCACCACACATTCAATACAATCCTAATAATTCAACTATTTAAAACTTCTGTGAACAAAAATGCTGGTTTACTTTATGGGACAAAATACTGAAAACAGAACTGAGACTATGCTGAACTAAATCACTCCAGTGGAGAAGGCTTTTTGGCTGTTGCTGTCACACTTGGAATGTCCAGAACTTCTCTTCAAATCACTCCTTAATACACATTTCCTCTTTGTTCAACAAGGATTTGTTCATTTACTAGTCACACCACCCAAAATTACCACATGCAACTAAACAGCATTACCCAAAATAGAGTGGATTCTTCTTCAACTAATAATTGTTAAAATATGTGTATACAAAAGAAGAAATACCAATTTAGGAGTTAAATAGAGAACTACCATCACTACCAATATAAATCTAACTGACAAAAATATATAAACAAGTGTGGCAAATTAAGAGGTGAAATAGCCTCATTTATCTCACTGATAAAGATCCCATTCAAAAAAAATCAAATATATCATAATGACAGTAAGTACTGAAGATAGCGGGCAGATTTGACTATGCATTTTGAACCACTACTGAGTATTTTCTCAAATTGCTCTGATGCAGTGATTTTTTCATATTTTTAATGTTTCTATTATATAGGCAGCAGAAGATATCAAACAACCCAAACTTCGAATATATAACTTTGGGGCCTAAATTTAGCACTGTCTCACCAGGAACTTTATATACACCCTATGAAGATAGAAAGGAGCATTTCTCCAAGACTGAACTTCAACATACGGAGTATCAGCAAGATCTTTAGGTCAAAACTATTGGACTGCTTTCTGAGACAGCAATGCATATTCACAAATGTCCATTCTTCAAAATCCCCTTCCTATATCCATATGAAAGAATTAAGAGTGGTGCTGCACATACAGCATCCTAAATGGAGACAAATGTTCAGAGCAAAATGCAAATTAAGATAATCTGAACTCAAGTCAAATACAGATTTTCAATATTTTGCATGGGGCAAGGGCTACATTTAAAAAAAACCCAGTTAAACATATATGCAACTTGGCAAGCATAGAATTACAAAACATAAATTTGCCCTTTCTAGCTTTTTCTTCTGTTTCTAGTTAATGGCAAAGATCCATCACTTTATATTTTAGTGTGTAGACTCACAATGGATAAACTGCAGCAATCCACTGCCGTGGCCATTTGAAACCTAAAGATGCATTTCCTTCAGGCCAGAAGACAGGTTTTGAAGATGTGAGGACGTATGATGTATGAAACAAGGCAACAGCCTTTCAGAAGTTCAAGCCAGTAGGTTACTATACCATATCAATACCATCATCTGTCTACAGCGGCTTCCCATAGGAGAGCAAGTCAGGTTTAAATTGTCTTGTCTCTTTTATTTCTTAGGACAATGCCAGCACAGTCGAGGCTCACACAAGAACATCCTACAGGATGAACTCCATGTAGGATAATCCCTCCAACAAAAACTCAAGTTTTCTAACTGTATTTGTCTGTGTAGGAGAAAAATTTACCTGAAGGGATTACCCAAAATACAGGTATCACTTATCTCAAGCTGCAGCAGTTTCTCCAAAGTTGTAACATTTGGTATAAAGCATTTGCAAGCTGTAATTTGAACAGTATTTCCAACAAAATAAACACTTCAAGTCAGAGGGATTTAGAAAAAGTTTTATGAAAGACTAGTCTATACTATAAGATTCTAAATCTTGAATGAAAATACCCACGTGAAAATAATACAGCATTTAAAATGAAACACGCCACTATTTGTAGACCTAGCATTAGCAGAGTAAAAATACTGCTAAATACCTGAAGTGGAGGGGAGGGGTGAATGGAGAAACCTTAAAATGAACCTCAAGCTGTAATCCTGAATGTGCCTCACAGTTCATTTGATCTCACAGTGAGCTATTCACAAATTCTTTGAGTCAGTAATTTGAAATGACTGTTAGTCAACAGATTATGAAGAGGCAAACATGTTATGACTTTGAACAAAAACCTTCCTACAAGTCTGAACAGACTACTTCCTCCCACAGGAGACAGCTTTTAATCTTCAACTTTTACTAGACTTGCCATTTAAGGAAAGATTCATTTACAGCTGTGGCTCTTGGCACAGACAGATGTTCAAAATAAACTATTACATGTACCAAACAGAATTTTAAATCAAATTTCTTTCCTCTAGTAGCTACTCCTACAAACCTGTTAAGAAAGGGATCAGAACTATTTGTAGTCATTGTTCTCAGTTCCTGAGACATTCCAGGAGATGACACGGGGTTTTGAGATCCACCGTCTTGTTCCATTGTTGGAAGCTGGCTACGGAGAGCCAATTCCTAGAACAGCAGGAGAGGGAGAAAGAGAGATCATGTTAGGCATTTGAATGCACTTTTTGGATACATAAACACATGACATTATAGATAACTGATGCTTTTACTGCTTCCAGTTACAAGAGTTAAATGAAATTAAACTTAAGTTTCGGAGGACAAAGCAAGAATCTGTACCGGCTTCAATGAAAATGCAAGTTTCAGCAGCCATGCCCGACATTACAGAGACTGCCCTGTAAATGTATTTATGGATATAAACATCTGTATGTTTACACAAATATTTTCTAGTTCACTTCAGTATCTTTACGCTAAGTCTATACTTAAACAAAAACAAGAATTGTTAATGCAATCTGACCCCTAAGATAACCTGTTCAGCTCTGCTAAATAGCATTTTATCCCCATTTCTTTTAAATTCAGATTTAGTTCCTGGCTTCCTTTGTACCTTCCTTGTTTCAGTCAGCAAATTTTCAAGTCTTTCCCTAAAAGTTCCCATTCACTCCTCCTGTTAGAGGCATGCATTTGAAATTTCTGACTGATCAAATCAGTGATTAGTTCCATAAGTAAATCTCAAAGCTCTTCAAATTCTGAGTAATTTCTTAGTAAGACCAAGAACTGCATTTCTGAAGTTACAAACCTAAATGGCATAAATTTTTTTACACATCTGTATGTTCAGCAGCTTGAATCAAACCATCCATAAAGCCTGTCATTACTAATTAATGAAAGTAAGTTTTAACATAAAATACAGTAATTTAAAGGTGGATGTAAATAAGCAACACTTCATGTAATTTCCAGTGACCCCTCTCCCTTTTTAAACAAGTAATCCATGAGTTATACATGTGAAAATACAGTAATTTTCTTCAAGCAACTCTATTCAAACATCATCAGTGTCTCACTAAGACTGAGTTTTGTCAATGTAGAGACTTGTAAATCCATTGACTATCTTGTTACCATTACTGGTAGTATGTGACTTCCAGACTGTGCCTGGGAAGATTATCTCAGGCAAAACCAATCCTGTCAGTCTTGACAATACTCAGTATTTCTCACTTGTAAAATGAGAGGTCTTCATCCATTTTTGTGATAAGCCTAAGGACTACTGTACTGTAGTCTTGTAATATATAAAAATAACTTCTCCCCAATCCTTCGTCAAAGTGATTTCTTTTAAAGAAACCCTAAGGTTATCTTATTTCCAGCAGACTGTGTATTGAAGCTTCTCTACTGCCCAGTTTTCTTTTCTAATCTGCATATGCTTTGCTCCCATTCCTATTCTACATATTCCTTTAAGTTTTATGTCTTGCAGTAGAAAATTTTCTCACTACAGCTGATTAGATCTTTGCAGAAAGTATACAAGCATACCATTGGCTTTTGTGTTCATCACACCAAATTACTACTTCAAGTAAACCCAGCCCTCTGCTCATCACCACTTACTTGGCCACTGTTCCAACAAACAGTAATAATACTCCATCCACATTTTCAGATCACAGGATGTTAGGCATCTTTTAATAATTTCTAAAGGCTTATCCATATGATTTTCATTTGCTTATGTAATAAACCCAAGTGCAAAGCCTATATAATGACATCTTTTTTCACAGCTAAGTTCGCAACCTCGTATCAGTCACAAGTTACCTGACATACAGGTAGACTTGTCAATTTGAAAAAAAGAAAAAAACACTCTTTCCTGGAATGCTTCCCAAACAGTGATCTGAAGAAGGCAGATCTCAGAGCAGCCATCCCAGAGATGGCTCAAGAACTGCTCACCTACGTGCTGTCCTTTTCCCCTTTCCCCTTGGTTTGATCTGTACTTTACATCTTTGTTTCCTTGGGCTGCAGTCCCTGACCTGGATGAAGAGGAGGAGCCAGAAGTGCCAGCAGACTGCAGAAGCAGCTTAATCACACACCAGTGCCTCAAAGAGTGGTAACAAAGCAAAACCTACATGGAGTCATTTCTGTAGATGAACTAAAGTGACATTTTATCTCCTTTGTGTGGTCTTTCCTATCAGCCCTGCCTCCTGATTCAATAGTTGTGAGGAAGGTAAGAAATCCATGCACATCCCCTTTTCAAGAGCTACTGACACCAGGGAAAAAAAGCCTCACAAATTCTCTTCTGTTACTTAAAGCAAAAAAGTCAGTACAAATGAACAAGAAGTTTGGAAAACCAGGAAAATTACTTTTGTATTTTTCAAAATCCTCAGAGTGTACAAGAGGTTGAAGTTTCATCAATACATGAACTTAAACAGTATGGTAAAAATAAATGTAGCTCAAGACACTACCCAGCTAAAACCAAAAAATGTCATTTGACTAAAGGCCCACTAAAAACAGATGTATTAAACCAGGAGAGAGAACTGCATTTTGCCTATTCTTTGGCATGTACTACGTAGTGAAACTAGTATTTTTAAAATTAGTACTACTTTTATTCTTGTTTCAACAACATTGCTAAGAAATGCAAAACTGCAACTATTTTGAACTATTTATAAGTAGCATTACTGCTACTTTTTCAGGAGTCAGAAGCACTTTCCCCTCAAAAGAATGCTATTACTCATCTAAGTAATAAATTGATGTCATTCTGGGAGTCTGAAAGAGAAAGGAATTACCAAAAAAGACGAGCTATTGAGAAACAAATACAGGGCAATTTTTAATCATTCTGCAAGATAAGCCAAGTTTCCTAAAGGCCTAAAGAGTGTGTTAAGACTATTTTTCCTAAAGAGTGTATATAATGGAAGCTGAAGTTGTGTTGCTTGAAGAACGGCCTTTTAATTTCTCTTTCCTTATAAACCTGTTTTGCAATAAAAAAAGTTGTATAATTGCTATACTTAAAATAATGTATGGGAGTGTCCAAGCCTCTCCCAGCTCCAAACAGAGCAATGTGAACTCTAGGCTTTTAATTCATGCTTTAAAATACATCCTTTATTAGAAGTATTTAATGTCTGGAGGCAAAAATAAAACAATGACAAAATCCTGGCTTTGATTTCTATGAATTGATCTCATCCTAAATATGTCAAACTTGTTTTAAGTACCTCTTGGAAAAGAAAAGCTTAGTATTCCTATTGTTAGCACAAAAGCTGAATTTTAGTTATTACATAAGAGACCAAAATGATCTGTCATCTCCTTAAATAATTTTAAAAATAAGGTTGGCAGTGTGTAATTTATCTGGCTGACCTCATCCATTTTTTTCCCCCATAATTCCATACAGATCAAGTTTGACATGGAGTTACAAGTCATTCACACCATGTCCAAATTAACTTTATAAAACTACCCTTTTCAGAGCATTTTTATCTTTACAGGCTTTTGAGGAAAGGCAGATGACTTGTGCAACTCACTTACATTCTTACTGTATTAAACCTATGATATGCTACTCAATTTGACTTGATATATCCTGATATTTGGTTTTGTAAATTTACTTTAAAAGTGCCAATTGTAACATTTCTGCCCCCAACCACTGCTCAACTTTCAAATGATCCACAGGCTTTCCTGGGATGGGAGAGAAGTTTTAGGGGAAAGAGGAGACCACAACACTTACGGGCAGACTTACAGCACCAGTTGCTTCTTCAGATTAAGTGTTTGCATTCTTGTGAGGGCCACAAAGTTACAGCACATATACAAAAGAAACAGGGACGACACGTGGACAGATGAACACAAAGGAACTCAGCAGTGAGGAGTTAAGGTAGTTTGTGAAGACTAAGGGGAACACGTACCATTCACTGCTTCACCCATGACAACCAGCACAGCCAGTGAATGCAGCTCTGATTTACTGTATAGACTTTTAAACAAGGTATTTATCGATAAAGATCTATGTACATGAGCAAGCAATACAATTACTTTGTTGATCTGTAAAGCTTAGAAACAAGCTAGAAACAAGCAGCAGACACAGAACGAGCAAGCATATACAGAGGAACTTGTCTCAAATGTGTAGTATGCTGATCTTACTAGCAAATTCTCTAATATTAGCAGCAGATAAATAAGAAATCTTCCATTCTTAGCACAAGAAAGTAGTCTGCACAACATCCAAGAATAATGCCATCAGTACCTCGACATTATTTGCCTCTATTTCTTTCCACAGCACACTGTAAGGGAAGAAATCTGTTACTTAACATCTGTTCAATTTTGTGACATATACAAAACTTGACTGACATCTGCTCTACATGAGGAATTGTTGACAACCAGACACTAACTGCAGGAAAATGGAAGGAGAGCTAGTGGGGATGGAGAGAAAGTCAAGTCATTCAATCTCTCAACTAAGACAGACAGGAATCTTTAAGGTTTCACAAATAAATGATGATGATGACTACAAGTAACTGAACAGATGCTCGGAGTTTTCAAATTTCCTGGATGCATCAACAGTTCTTGCCTATGCACAGTAAGTCTGAAAGTTGTAATTTTTGCTACAGGTACCTTTGACATTTTTAGAATTACAGTAAAATACATCCTCATTCAAACAAGAAGAGTCTCTTACAGTGCTTGTTATAAAAAATGAAGCTGAGCAATTATTTACTCTTTCCAGAAGGTGCTAAGGCTTCCATACATAACACCTGAGTGTTAGTGCCACTACAGGATACTACAGCATCATGGCAGAGAAACAAAAACCTAGAAGGGACACTATGGTTACTCAGTACCAAAAAAATCTGACCATAAATATCAATACAACCATGGTGCTGTATCCAGGCTACATGGAGAAAAATGTCAAGAAGGATGAGGATGTTGGGCTGGATAACCTCCACCAGTCCCTTCTAACATAGTGATTTTGTGACATGATAAGCTCAGAAATCCAGTTAAAAGTTAAGGAACATTTCTCAGATGTTTTTAAGCCATCTAAACCAGAGACTTCATTAGAGGCAAGCTTCAAGAACACCGGTGTTACATAATTTCTTTACAAATGAAAGACCCTGGCAATCCCTCTCTAAAACAGACTTAGCCTTCCCAGAATTAAGAACGCTGAACATATGAAGATTTAGTTTTTAGTATTCCTTAAAAGAACATCTAAAATTCAGCAAGAGAAGCTATTACTCTGCAACCAAGAACAACTTTATCATCAGGAAAGCAGATAATTTCTCCAAACTTCATTAATTTTATTCAAAAAGAAAGACCTGTCAGAAAGAAAAAGTTGAACGAAGAAATCTTTATTCTTTCTATACATTTTTCAGATTCACTAGGTCAACTGTGACCTGATCAGATGTATAGATTGAGACTTCAATAACAGCATCATCAGAGAAGACAGACTACATTTGCCTCTACAGTACAAGGCCTCAAGAAGCATTTAGAGAACCAGAACCCAGAAGCAGTTCTCTAAGCATTTTCTTCCACCTATGGCTGCTCATTACATTACTGAGGTGACATGTAAACACCAAAAATACGTTTAGATGGCACAACACAAATAATCTAGTATTATGGAACTTTAAAGGTGACATGATTGCCCAGTCTTCTACCCAACAGATCATTCAAAGATACCTTGACTTATGAGCAAGTGCAGACTAATAAAACTGATTCCAGGCAGGAAGTATGGTAGGAAGCAGGTTTAAATATAAATGGAATCCTGATTTTTGTATGAATCCTTTCATCAGTTCCCATCCCAAATAAAGCAGAGTGACCACTACATATACATTTAATGAATTATCAATATAGTCCCTTTGAGTTTTTGCAGTTTTTTAGGATTTAAAGCCGTAATTTCAAGAAGTTCCAGAAACCTCATCTTATAGAGTTAAGTACAAAACTGATAACAAACTTCTCAATTTCCTGTATCTTTTTGAGTTGGCAACAGGAAGAAGTTAGTGGAAGAGTGAACAATGGTATGACAGGGCTTCAGGCATAGAAGAAAACATAGAATACACTTTCGGCATTCAGTAAAAAAAAATCCCTCATGAATGACCTAATCTTGCCAGAAGATAAGGTGTTTTCAATTGGTATGGAGGAATTCTCCTTTGTTTATTCCCTTGTATACCCACAGTTCTCAAGGACTTTTTTCCTCCTCCAGAATAGGATCTAATATTGATTGGTAAGATCATTACATGGCTAATGCTTTGTAAATTGATCAAATGATGACATCTCAATTACAATGCTTCTGTTTAAGAGCTGCTCTGGTACCGCCAAACAAAAAAGTATTTTTTCCAGGGTGTCAGCACTAAGGTCTGAGGTTCCTATTTCTCAGAACTAGTAACATACAAATTTTGTGGTACTCTTCAGAATGCAACAGTACACCAGTACTCATGGCTTCCAAACAGAGGATACTTTCTTTTATTCTGTTTTTCTTGCCTAGTGCACATAGAAGTTTCTCTTAAAAAACAAAGTACAGTACAAGCCAATATAAATGTTGTACTAAGAACCGGTAGATTAAAACACTGTTAGCAATAGTAAACATGAAGTTCTCTAAATATATCCATAAATCCACCCTTCCAGAGATTCATGCTATACTCAGCTTCTTTAGAGACTAAAAGAAGACCATATTAAGCTGTTTATTATGCTTCATATTTTGAACAATTTTATTTTGGTCTGAGCTTGAAAGGCTTTTCATAATTGTTGTTTCCTATACAGAAAATGTATATGTGCAAGAGCCAGTTAAATGTCAAAACAGAAAAATTACATACTATATCTGCATAGCAATTATTTTAGTCTAATCTATTAAGTAATTCTGTTACGCTGTGCATGCTTAAAAATCTTAACTATTTCAAGTGACTTTTCATGAACTGATAACATTTATCCTTCTTTAAGATCATACCTGCTTAAACAAACTGATAAGAACATTCATACGAACAGTACTTAAAAGTCACTACCTTAGACAGTTTGCTTTAAATAAACATCTTGATGACATCAGGACTGGAACAGCAGTATCCTCAAGAATGCTAAACAAGAACGTTGTTTTCAATGTAAAAAAAAATGCAATGAATTCCTCATTTGCTCTTAGATATTGATATAAAGTTGTGGTAATGCAGCACTCCTAAAAACAGTGTTACGGCTGTGACCAGAAAAGTTGTTCAAAAATGTGCATGGCAGAGCTTGGTTTTTTGTTTGTTTATTTTTTAGAATGCTTTTATGTAGCTTTTCATGTAGAATGCTTCAAAAAGTTCCCTGCTAGCCTAATTTAATGCTTTCATTTTTCTAATTATGCTGAAACATCAGTTAAGAGCCTACCTGATGTTTTGGAGAATTTGCTGTGCTGGGATTGATATTCCGCAATGCCTAAGAGTAAAAATAAGATGGATAAAAATTACTTTAGCTGCATGGTTTACCTATGCAGGCTGTCTTATAAACACCATCTTGTAGTATCAAGCCCCCGAGACAGGCCAGATGAGACAGGATAAGGGAGTTAAGAAACTGTGAAAATCATGACACAGTGAAACAAAACTCACAGATTTACCAAGGATGCATATTTGACAGATAAGCTTAACGACTAAGGAGAACAACACGAAGAGCACTGGTTGTCACCTGGTCCAAAGTTAGTCAGGTTCTCAATGACAACTGAGGCAAGAAGATAATTAGAAGGCCTACCTAGAAGCATGCTAGCACAGGGTAAAATGTCTGTTTGTGGATTAATTGCAAAGCAGGAACAGCAGAAGCCCAGGTGCTTAAGCAGAGAGGAAAGTCCTGATGCCACCTTTGCAATGTATTCTTACCTAGAGTACTATAAAAAGTAATGTCTGTAAAGATGACCCATCTTACACCAAGAGATGCTGAAGATTCCTACAAAACAGTCCTTGACTAGAAAGGGGATAACGGGAGTCAGATTCCAGGACAGAATACTGCAGGTGATGAAGAAAGAGAAAAGCTGTCTTTGAGGACATTAAGGTATTATCCTCTTCTGATACAAGGCCCATCACCCAAAGTGAAAAGGGAAAGATTTTAGAAGGTTTTCCTCCAAGAAAAGATTAGTGCTTCTTCTGGCAGTGTCAAAAACCCAAAGAAATATCCTAAGTATCTAGCACAGATGGTAGTAACTCTTAAAACATTCAGACTGAACAATCGAAGCAGAAGGCTTAGAGTCAAAAGGAGATGAAGCCCAAATTCCAATCCAGAGATTGCAAAGTCCAGTCCTACACTTTATTATTTGCTACAGCCATATCCATATAGTAGAAAATACTCAAAGGCATAACTTGCAGCCTTATTATGAAGTTTGAAATTCTTCAGCATAAGAGAACCACAGGTTCAAAATGCAGCACAAGTTACTCAGTTGTTCCATGCTCACTCCACTGTTGAACAGGTAAGATTTTGGCAACAAGGCATCTCCTCAATGTATCTCATATAAACTTTAAAAATACTTCAAAATCCTACAGACTGCAACAGGTTCTAAAACTGAAGACTTTCCTCCACTTAAAAGGGAGAGCTAAAGTAGCTGTGGGAAATAACTTTTTGCATGACTTTGAACTCAATGAATATGAAATATATTCTCAGGAGGAATATGCAATCACATCAACAGTCCATCTTGTCATCCTTATAGTCCATGAAGCCTACTCTTTAAGGGTTTTGTTAGAGGGAGGAAAGCAAAATCTTTCAGTCTAAAAAATCAGATACTTTCACCACCAAGCTGATATCAGTAAGAGAATGAATTCAGACCTTTTTAGATCTCAAAGCTTTTTGAACAGTCACTGGTCTTGAAGACTCACTGAAACAACAACTCAGAAAAATCAAAACATAACATACAAAATAAATAGTGGAAGTAGGTGTCTAACCTGTGGCCTCACCTGCCGAAGCAGTTCTTGATGCTTCAGTCTCAGCCTTTCTTTCTCCATCTGTAGCTGCTGAAGTCTCATCTGTTGCTGCTGATTGGAGGTACTCCCACCCATCACACCACCCTGGGGACTCTGAGGAGCCAGAGGAGGTGGCTGTTTGACAGGAGCACTTTGGCTGATTCGCTGATTCATGGCTAAGGAACCAAAACAATAAACATTTAAAAATTAAATTCAAACAAATACATGCAAGGAAAGTATTATCCATGAAAGGTATACATTAAAAAAATTACAGTATTATAAAGCATGACAGTACAATACATGCAGTTACCTTGATGTTTAGAGTGTGAAATGTATGCTCACATGTGAGCAATTGATGTGTGTAAAATTAAGGCAACAGTCTCATGTTTAACACTACATACTTGTTCTAAAAGCTTCTGAAAACAGGTAAATGTACTAACTGGTGAAAAATTCAAAAGTGGTAGTAAAATATTTCAAGCTGAATTAGAGGGATCTCTCTTCTTTCTAATAAACTATTCTCACTTCAGACACAAATAGTAAATAACTTGTTTTATTCATGTGAAATCTTAGATTCATTGAACTTGAGAACACACAGAATGACAAAATGGATCATCTCACTTATATGGAAAACAATGAAAGGCTACCCATTGTGGTGCAAGACCATGCAACAAGCATTCACACCCTAGTCACATCAAGATTTTAGTGTTAGAGATTTCATTTGGAGCTTCTTGACAGGCAAAATTAAGAGCTGGGACAGAAATGGCAGATAAATTATACAGCCATAAGTACTAACATCAACACAGGAAACATTTTGCTAGTGCTTCATTTTCTTTTACCCCTCAGAACTATACAATGCATTTTTCCCAGGGAGTGGAGAAGAAAAAAGGACACCTTGTATGCATAATGAGAACCCATCTTCCCTTCCCCCATAAAAGCAAGGCCTAAGACAATTCTATTTTATAAAATAATACATGACTGGGATGCATCTACTTGACAGGCCTGATTTCTCCCTCACATGAGACCAATATGGTTAAAGTCAACAGAGGCACTAGAGTTCTCAGAGTGAAACACAGGGCGGGAAAGGCTGACTGCATTGCAAGGGCACTATTTTCAGGGGCTTTTAGTTTGGAATTAGCTCTCCATCGTGTTGTCTGTAACAGACTGAATCTGTTAACATTCACAGTATTCTGCAGAATGCATCTGCTGAAGCAGTGATGGGAGAATGGTAGGGATTTTTTTTTTTTTCTGGGAATGAGGATTATGGTTTACAGAAACTAAGAAAAAAAAGGAAGAGAGCTTCTTTTAGGACGACAGGCTGATCTGGGGCAAAAAAAACCATCTGCAGAATTAGTGTGAATTAATGGTTTCATCATATAGGGCATTCCTGGAATACTAACATTTCTAACTACCATAAGAAAGGAGAATTCTCTCATAAAAAAATCTGTATCATCTTTTCACTGAAAAGCCCTTCAGTCTCCACTGTCTTTTGAGTGTTCAATTTAACGTACAGTAGTGCTGTTCTTCTATTCCAAGAAAGCCTACAAGTATTTATCACATAATACTAAACCAGTTAGAGACCCAACTCTGCAGTCTACCCTTTCAACTAATCCACTGGTCCAGTACAGACTCAACAGTCTAATGGGCAGAAGGGTCACATTTTCATGAGTCCAGTCAACATAAAATGTTGTCAAATAGCTTAAAGTGTTCTGAAACAGTATTTTATTACTTGTGAAAGAGCTTCATACATATGATTGCTAGTAAGACAGAACTTCCTGTAAAGGTAAAGCAAACCTGTGAAGTAGGAATAGAAACTGGATCCCAGTACCAAGCAGAAATGACAGAGTGAATACCTAGGGCTGCAGTTCAGCTCCAACCCACAAGTCTCATCCTGACCCAGAATGAAAAAAAATAGTGGGATAATGACATTCCTGTGGATCACAGCCTAAAATCAGGCAGTTGATGTTATGAGCCATCCAGCACCACTTCACCATCAGAACTGAACTTCAGGAAGGAAGGTGACTAGAGTGAACCAATTAACCAGCTTTGCCACATGAGCTGTGGTCTCTGGGCCAGTGACAGGAAGATTGGCCCCAAGACACTAGAAACTGTTAAACAGAAGTTCTAAGAGCATCAACAACAGTCCTGTAAGGATGTGGGGAGGGAACATTTAACTACAAGCACCAGGAGCTCCACTGGGCAATATCTGCTGGAAGCCTGACTACCTACATTTACCAAAGCTGAAGCAAAGTTGAAGCCAGAGAAAGCAATGCAAAAAACAAGGCAGCCCATCTAGCAGTTTTAGACAAGCAAGACACGACAGTGCTGGAGTGGGTAATAGATCTCCTCCTTTCTCTCTCTTCAGATCTGGAACCAGGACCATGCCTTTTGCTTTATGTATCTTACTCTCTTTCACCTTATAACCAGAAATGAAGGGGTTAGTAGGGGACAATAGAAAACAGCCTTCTCCTGCTGTTAGTTAATTCTGCAGCCCTATCGGAAGTCTGTGCCACCCCTCAGAAGTTCCAGGATTCAAACCCTGCTATTAAACAAGACAGAAGGTCATTTACAGTGTAAAGTCAAGAGGGAGAAATATTAGAAAATTACAATCACCTGAAAAGAGCACATCTAAGTTAAAAGCAAACTGGCTTGTAAAATTTAAGTACCCAGAGCTGAAAAATGTCAAATTTCTTTTGGTTAAAAAGGCTACCTTTATAGTCTAGTCCCCAGTTATATAATCATGGTTTCAGAGTCCTACCTCAATGTAGTTCACAGCCAAGTCATGTTACAGATAACCTCATAAAATTTAACAGTGTCTAACCTTAGTTAAACACTTCAGTGAAATATCACTAACATTCCTTTCAACATGTTACGAATTTGTTTTTCCTGCAAGCACCATGGAAGTATCTCTTTTCCACAAAAAGGCACCTTTGTATTTCCTGCTCATGCCAGTTTCTGCTGTTCATATTTTATATATGTGTATCTTTCTGACAGCTGCTTGTGTTATTCCTGTTCTCTCTGGCCCGTTTGCTCCATTCTTCTCATCTACTGACTTTGCAATTTTAACTTTAAGAAAGAAATCACGTTTCTCTGATGTTTTTCATTTTATTCCCTCCTCTTAGATTCCCAAAATATCTTCTAATGTCCATTTTGAAAGTAATATTTCTAATTAAAAGCATATCTAAACCAGGAATACCATAAGCTATTGAGACTTTGGTGTATACTTAAAATTAATCAATAAATATTAGTGGATAACTTAATGATATGATTTGGCAACTATTCGGAAACAGAACCTAAAATTCCAGTTTATTATTATTAAAATTTAAATATTATTAATATTTAAATTATTATTACTATTCACACATCAATTGAAAGGATATTTCTGAACATTTTATTATTTCAAGAATGAAAGTGCAAAAGACTTCAAATTGCTAAGATTTTAAACTGTCCTCAGAACAGATCGTGGAGATATTTTTATACGAGCAAACTATTTTTAACCATGAAATTAAACTAAACGTTAGAATATTAGAAGAAGATGCTGCTAATTGAATTTTACTGACTTAACATATCCAAGTGAAGAACCAGTGAAAAACCCACAACAGTCGTATCAATGATTTTCATACACCTCGGTGATTACACAAGTGTGCTATCTTCAAGGGAAATGGAAAGAAGAATGTAATTATCTATAATTTCCAACACAATATTTAATGAAAAGAGGGGGGAAACACGTCTTGTTTCAAGTGACAGGAAAAAACAGAGGTTTTTAAAGCTTTTTGTTGTTGCTTTGGGGTTGAGGTTTTTTTGCTTGCTTGTTTTGCGGGTGGGTTTTTTTCTTTTTACATTCCAATTCTCCATTACTTACCAGGACACAACTGCAGAAATCTGCACTCTAAAGAATATGCTCATCAATGTGATCTCAGATAGCATATTTTATTTTTTCCACACCTTATGCATTTGAGGTGATCCTGTCATGCGCAGCTCTTTTTAAGTACGTTGGATTCAAAGGCAAAGAGCTTCATTTTATCTGCTAGCTAGGACTTACCAGTTTTCTAATGCATCCTGTTCCTTACCTTCCATGGCTATGGAAAGCATTTAAATAAGGGGCTCTGCACCCACACAGCGGAGGCTGCAAAGACCTCACAGGCAGAGCAGGAACAAACAAGTCTTTGTTTCTAGAAGAGTGGGATTTGAGGGAGGAGGAGGGGCAGACAAGTTAAAAAACATGGGCAGCTTAAGACAATTGAAAAAGATCTTGTCCTAAAATATGGCTTCCTGATCTGCAGGATACAGTCAATTGCAATTGCTGCAAAATGTTTCTGAGAAGAGAAAATTACTGGTCTTCAAATGCTACACATTAAATGTTCTACTGTCACCAGCAGAAATGCCTCTTCTGTACTGTACCAGATAATACCTGACAATTCCTGAAAAAAGTTTAGACTGCTGTCTACATACATGAAAAAAAACCAAACAGCCAAAACCCAAAAAACAAAACCAAGAGAGAGAAACAATTGCCAGGCATTGTTGCTAGAGAGAAAAGGCCAACAAATTGTTAACAACCTAAACATAAAAGGTTAATTTGTCTACCAAGATCCTCTGTCAGCTGAAAATCCTAAGTCCCAGGGCAGTGGCAGTTTGCAGTAACACAGCACCTCTCTCCTATGCAGAATTACATGCAGGGATTGCACCCTTAATGATTAGCAGACAGAGCAGAATGTTTGATTTTTTTTTCCTACTTATAATTTCACCCATCAAAGCTAAACCTAATTTTAATCTGCAAATTTGAAGACATTGTTTAGTTAAACAAACAACAACAAAAAAGCTCAGGATGCGAACATACTATAGCCGACTGTCCTTGCTAGTAAGAATCAATGTTTTCATTGCGGGAACTTAAAAAAACAAACAAACAAACAAACTTGTCCCCTTCAACTTCATTTTAAAACTAGACAGCTATTGTGCATCATTTATGGCTATAGTCAGGTTTTTACCTGGTGCTAGTTTGCAACACTACAACAAAGGCAAAAATCCTCTTTGATTAAATTTAAAAGAACAGTGAAGAAAAAAAAAATACCAGCAGGATTTGAAAGAGTCTCAGAAGCAATAAAAACATGTTCCAAGGAGCTTTTTAAGAAAGGCTTGGTACAACAATTTGTTGTTTAATCAGGATATAAGTAATGTTTCTGGATTATATTCTTTATAATGTATTGCTATATTACTCCAAGGAAATCCCAGTCGCCATTTCATAATGCTGCTGTTATAAAACAACCTAAAAATTAACACAATTTACTATTCCATTGCTTTCAGTCTCCGATTAATCTGACAATCCTGGATATTAGAGTATGGGAGAAAGCTCAAAGAGACTGTTCTCTGGGCTCATTTTTCTGCTTTAAGTGTACAGAGATCTGAGTGTCTTAGTCAGGCAAAAGAAAGAACTTTTGGTTAAAGCACGATATATCCAATGAAATACTATTACAGAAGCATGTCCAAACTACAGATTGGTTACACTGCACTTATCAACTAGTTTCATGCAAATTAAATTAGTATTTTCCTTTTTGTTTTACTACCACTATTGCACCTGCTGGTTAAAACAATATAAATTAAGTTTCTTTTTCTTTGATAAATCTGCCGTTATTTTTGAAGTCTTTCTGTATTGTAAAATGTAGATGTGCAGTAGCTGGACTGACTTGAGCACCATTAAGACTCTACAGCATGTACAGACAGACTCTTGAATCACTGGTAACCAAACCAGACTAAATCGCTGTGTCAGTTCTTTCCCCCCCATAGCAGTAAACAGCAGTATTTATAGAGCACTTTCACTCAATGTATGCCAGTTTCAGAAAAAACAAAAATATTCTGGCCAGCTAGAAAAGCAAATACAAATTATATTCAGCAGCAAAGTAAGTTAAGTAGTTTTTAGGAACTTCTGCTCAGTGCACACATATAAAACAAAACTCTTTAAATAAGGGGCTCTTACTAAAACTCTCTTTAAACAACTCTTTTCTACTTTTAAAAAAGAAATCAGTTTTAATTTTGAAAGTCTAAATAAGTTTTAAATTACTTGACTTACAGAATGCAACTGACACCATAAGTATTAGTACGACAGAACTATGTAAGACACACTGCATTGGAGAGATTATGAGAAGAAACCTGAACTAATGTTATTTAAATTTCAATTCTATATATGAAACACTGATGACTAGAGTAAGTGCAGGAATCTGAGCTCACCAAGGCCCCATATGTCTGTCCACTGAATCTCTGGCAAAATATATTTAATGAAAGCCAGTCCACATTTTAGACCACAGTTTAATCAGCAAAGAGTCTACGTAAGGGTATTAGCTGTGAACAATTTCACTGTTTAATCATCACATAACACTTCCTGGGTTAACTAAGCCAGAAGACAAACTTCTTTACAATTTCTAATAAAATAATGTGAAAACTTTTAAAATACAGCTTTCCTTGAACTTACTTGAGTGGAACAAACCCTGTATATATGCATCTGCACATCTTAATATATTTTATAATCTCTGTCATAAGCGCATTAGAAATTATTAAACAGAAATTACAAAATCCTGTAAAAACTACTGAAAAAAACCCAACAGTATACTGTCAAGAAACATTTCTATATATATGAAACTGCAATCATGTTTCAACATGATTGAATTCAAAACCAAAAAAAACCCAGATGCCTCTTTGAATTTAAGCTCATATATGATTAGATAGAGAGTATATAATTACTGTGTATATATATATTTAGATTACAGATAATGAATCATGTTCAACTTTTAACATAGTATGCTCATTAACAGAGAAGTGCAAACTGCTGTATTAGAAGGATATGGTGGAAAAAATGTCCCTGTTAGGAGTGCAGTTTCCTTTTGCTATCACAGCTGCTTAGCACAACACTGCAAGTATGCATTATTTTTACTGGCACTCAGACATCATAAGCAATAAATCTCCTTTCTCAAACAGGATTAAATTACTCTGAAAACAAAACAAACCCCAAAACAGGTATAAACTTACATAAACCTACTGTCCTGATAAATTCTTGAGAAAAGTATAGGTTTCTCTCTCTCTAATAGTCTAGAAATATTCTACCTAAAGTAGATAACTGCATCCTGACACAATATTTGTGGACAGATTTTGTGATTTCTTCAGTGAACTCTGTTACGTTAAGAGATATAAATACATCCTGCTTTCAAACAGAGATTTCACTTTCTGATATAATCATGCACAACAAATAATTATTTATCGTCATTACAATAAGGTAGCATCTGCCTTTTACAAAGGAATGCAGTGAAATTTCATCTGCCTCTGCAGATTCACAGCAGGCTTTGACGGAAGTCACTGGTTCACTGAAAACTGATGCTGCTTCATCTGTACACATCTCTGACACACATACCAAAATACAGAAGTTTTTACCCTGTCCTAAGTGATCTCCTGAACTGTTCTTCTGGAAAAACAGAGACAGGGAAGTGAAAAATCTAATACCACTACACCTTTTTAGATGAGTCAAATCCTCTTTTGTTTTACAGAGTGTGTAAAAGGATATGCCATTGCATTTGCAGATCAAAACCACTTGCGGCTCATGCTCTACTTTTTGTGCAGAAACCTGAAGGCAGATCTGGAACTTACGAAGTCTAAAATGCTTCTATGACCAGACACAAGGTCTGGGCTTTTTTTTTTTTGGTGGTGGTTTGGGGGTTTTTTTGTTGGTTTTTTGTTTTGGTTTGGTTTTTGGTTTTTGGGTTTTTTTGACTAGACAAAGGCCAAAACCCAGCTTTCTAATCTAGAACTACAGTTCTATCTTGTCCAAAAATCTGCATCTTGAAAGGCTCCCACAAACTAATTTGAAGGAACATATATTAAACAAAGTGCTAGACTTGTAAGGAATATGAAAGAAACACTATTAATACCTCTTTTTAATTTCCGATACTTAAAAATTAGCAGATGCTCTGAGGCTTAAGCTTTTAATTGAATTTCAAACTTTTTGTGTGCTGCTTGCTTTTTTTTAAAATACAAATTATATATACATGTTTCATTGAAATGTACATGTTACTTCAGCGATCAAAGGTGTAATGTTTTTAGACTACAAAAAACAGGAAGCAGAAAATCCTGGTGTGCATTCTCTATAATCATACTATCATCATCAGTTTTATTTCATTTCCTAATTATGTAGTCAAGCAGCTACTGTACACAGAGCCCCAATGGCACTTACCATAATGATATTAAATGCTCTCTTGCCTTACCTTCCCCCTCATCCAAAATTCATGCAGAACTTCAAAGAACATTAACATAATCTCTAAGTGGGAGTGATAAAGTCGTGGCAGCGATTTCAACCTGAGGTCACATACTTTGCTTCATACCCTGTATCACAGCTCCAAGAATTGAAAGAACAGAAGGAAAGAGACGGGGAGTATCTAACACTGGTATGACCACTAGTTATAAGCCTTTAAAACCCAAGTCTAGAATAAAATAATGAAGAAACCAAAACAATATCTTGTTTTACTCCAATGCCTACAGAGACTTGTCTGACTACTCTACTGGAGTACTAAGGTCTCCACACCAAATTTAACCCTGCAGAAACAAGGAAATGAACTGCCAGTTTCCAGTATTTTCCCACTTCCCCTTTGAATTTAACATACTAAACATCCTCAAAGGGCAAATTATTTAAGGTTGCATTTCAAAACCAAGTCCTATCATCAGCAAACTTATATAAGAGTTAAAATCTCTTAAATAGATTTTGATACAAAAGCCAGTTCTTGGAAACTTATACCAAAAAGTTGAACAATTTCAGACTTCAACTGGAAAATTCAAGGAAATTTGATTTTATAGAAAAGGCAGATGTTCTTCTACTTCACCAGCTCCAGCCACTCAGAATGCATAGCTGACCTGCTTCCTATCCAGATGTTCTTTGACTATCAAGAAAACACATTATGCTATCTGATAGGCTTAGAACTCCAGTAGGATCTGTGAAGAATGACCAGTGAACAACAGCAGAAAAGACAAAACGGTCCAAAAGACCAGCTCAACCTGACAGTCCAATTCCTTTAAGGAAAAAAACCCCTCCTAAACAACACAAAAACCAAAACACCAAGGCAATTTGAAGGCCCTCACTATTAGGCCTGCAAAGGCACTGAGAAGGTAGGACAGCATGTTTTTACCAGATGCTCCACGAGACAAGAATCCTGCTGATACAGGCCTAAGGACCAACCCCCTCCCATCCTCACTCCTTTGATCCCTTGTCATCTTTCATGACTGCCTGTGCTTGGCATAAGAAGACCCTCCTTTCATATTTAGTTCTTTCCTAGATGTTAAAGTTTGTGAATTTCCCTAACACAAAACTGTTTTAAAGTCGTATTTGCAGACTTGGAGGACGAAGGTCTGAGCCACAGGGCTTCACTGATGCTTAAGTGGCGTAGCCGAAGACCTTGAACCCATTTCAAAGATGTTTCTCTTGAGTCTTGGAACAAAGCTCTTATCTTCAACTTGAAGCACTCAGGTTTTAGACCCAGCCTAACCCCCAGCTGGCTATTCTGACAGAGGCTCTTTTCTGACGCATTATTTTTGAAAGTCTGCTCCAAGAAAGAATACATACTAAGTACATTCTTTTATTTTGTTTAAAAGCATGAATGCTCTACCAAAATGCCCCTTACCAAGTCAGTCCACCTAAAATATTTTTTTCAAACTGATTCTCCTTCCCCTCTCTCTTTTCTAGCCACAACAATGGGAAATTCCACCACAATTTTAAAAAGAGCTATATCCACACCTACTAGAGAAAATAAAGATGAATGCAAAGCTTCCGTCTGATAAGGAACATACAGAGACATAAAGGCTGTCTCCCTGGAAGCAGGGAATTTAGAAGCAATAAGGGCAAAGACTCTTCATACTTTCTGCTTCTGAATACTGGAACAGAGGAGTATGTTTGCACATACCATTCAATAGCTTTGTTTTCTTCAATGGTTCTTAAGATTGGTGAAAGTGGCAGAGAAAGAAATTAATTCCTCCTTCATTTTCAATCACCATTAGCATCACTGTAATAACCAAAAGCTTCAACAAGACAAAGATGAATTCATCCTGCTTCTGCATTAGCAGTCAAAAATACTGAAAACCAAGCCCTTATATTAAAACACAGTGATAGAAAAGGGTATGGTGATCCTCAGGGGAAATAATGCCAACAGAAGTTTCAACCTATATTAAGCACAGAAAGGTAAACTTCTGAGTCATTCGCATGCTATTTGGGGTCACAGCACATACTTGTCCAGGATCTCCACATGATAAATAAATGCAAGGCTCAGCAATTTAACTCTGTCAAACAGATTTTTTTTTCTTCCTGACTGGAGTGACTTAAGGAGGTCACAAGTAAGAAAGCAACAGGAGTAGCATTTTGTATTTCCTTGGCTCAAATGATAAAAACATAAACCACAATGCAATGCGTACAACTTAGGTTTTCAAGGAAAACTCCTTCAAGCTCAACAGCAGCTAGCAGCTTGTCTCTATTTGCCATCACTCTAGATCAGAAGAGCCCACATGCTTTTTTTTTCCTTTCCTGCCCCTTTCAGTTACACTTGAGCTCTTTGACTGAAAAGGTCTGGAACAGATTAAAAGTCCGACCACAAAATAAAGAGCCCTGGCATGTACTCAAGCCTGTCTGGGATACACATACACAGTGGGCCCAAAAAGGGAAGCTATGCAGCAAGAAACCCTTAATCAGTCTTTTGGACATTTCTAACTTCTTCCAGTTTAACTGCACAGATTTAACATTTAATGGAGTTTCAGTATGCACAAGACAAGTAGCTTTTACCCTTACAGTTAGACCACTCTACTTACTGGAATACAAAATAGTTGTGAAAAGCAAGATTCATCTCACTCACAACCTCTGTCCATTAAAGCCTTTTCCACCCCTCTTTTTATTTCCAGCTCATCATTGGAAACTATAAAGTCATACATGTAAAGAAAAACAGATACCCTGCAAGATTACCTGAGTAAATACGATTGCAAAAGGCAACACTGATTTTCAAAATGACTGCTTCCTTTTCAGCCTTATTCACATGCTAAGTAATTGTGAAGTTGCAAATTACCCACACACTCCTCTTGCAACATGAAAACAGGTCTGTAGCTCTGGCTGGTGTTAAAGCCAGCATGGATATGTGCCAAAGCTGACACCCCACCTTTGGGCTCAAGTTGCATAGTGGTTCAACCTGTCTACAAACTGGTGAGCAGTTTACAAACAAAGTGTGACAATCTGGTGTTCTCTGTAAGAGTAAACTGATGCTGTTAAGTAAGCACTCAAGCCTACAAACCAAAAACGCAGAATTTCTAACAGATGTTTCAGAAAACAAAACAGAACAGTGACTGTTGAGTTTTGTAGCTCTGTATTTATATGGCATTCATGGAGTTAATGCCTCTCCCAAAAGGGGCCCACAGTTGTTGTTAGGTCAACCCCCGTAAAGCTTCAAAGGTTTTGCATCCCCTCAGCCTGACCTACTCAGTGATCTGCACACTGTTTTGATTTAGCTGCATTGAGTCCAAAAGTAAAGCCTGAAAACCACAATGATCTCTTTTTTTTTTTTTTACTCCTACTGTTTTTCCATGGCTCTGGAAAAATAACTAAAATTCAAAGGAGTTGAAAATAGTAAGTTATTGGGAAAACAAATCAAGGGCAAGTTAATACAGCTAATAAAGATAACACATACAGGTCATGGCTTTACAAAAAACTCAGAAATTGTAATGACATATTAAATACATCACTTGGACAATCTAAGAAATTAATTTAGAGTCTTCACATTATATGTGATTTCTATTCATAGTCATTAGTGCCAATATTTTATTGAAAAGTTTGCAGTATGCTCTGCAGATCAAAAACAGTACTGAAAAAAATTACATACAAGTTCTGGTTTGCCCAATTTTCTCCATCTAGACTTTGGGATCCTAAAGTTACTATTTCTATAACCAATATTACATAGTCTTTACCCCACAAAAAGGTTATTAAAGTAGAAACAACAAAACTAGTAATTCCGCATCATATTGTTTAAAACAGAAAGTTTTGTCATGATAATCACTGTGACAAGCTGGAATTATAAGCTGGTATGTGTTTCAAGTGTATTTAAACAGCATGAACTATTATTTGATGATGCCCTCTTAAGATAGCACAAAGGAAAGTAAATATTTGTTCGGGAATTAGAAGATTCTTCTGTAGTAAAGTTTTGATAATTTAAAGGGATGACCAAGCTTGACTGAAACTGTCTTGATAAGTAATTTCTGAATGTCACCACTCTGGGGAACTGTATGGATCATATGGCAAATATAATATCAACCCGTAGCATTAGAAACTTGGGTAACATACAGTCCTGAAGGATATAAGCTGATAGTTTTTATCTTTAAAAAAAATTATTTAAATAAGGCCTCTATTACTCAAAATACACTTTAATTGTACTATAAAAAGTTTTCAAAATATGCCTGCAAAATTAAAGCTGAGTGAACTGAAGCAAATCAAGAATTCTGAATTGAGATGAACTTTTACCAAAGCGTGGGTCAAGCCTTGGGTCTAGCCAAGATGTGGTCTTGTTCTTATGGTTTATGTAGTAAATTTCTCCATCCTGGGTCATGGCTTGTTCCCATCCATCGGGGAGTGGGCCTGCAATATAGAAGGAAGGAGTTGATGGCGGGCTCTTGTTTGCTCCAGCTGAAATTGATCTTAAAAAAATTTTAACATTTTACATATATAACAGTACATGAAACAGGAGAGTTTCAAGCTCATGTCTAACATTTCTGGGATAAGGGCAAGGAAGTGGTGGATTGGAAACCAAGGAACAGGAAACACTTTTATAATTTTTATTTAGGATTTGGACTTTAATTTTCAAACTTGTTTGCATCCTTTCATATGCTTTTGACACTTCCTTTTGCTATAGCATTCTAGTATAAAACCAGCAATAAGTCAAGCCTGCCAGAATGAAACCAGCATGAGCACCAGGAAAAAGAAGCATATAATAATTCTACCTCTCATAGGAAAGTTCATCTAGTCATTAAGACACAGCAGCAGCAACAAGCTAACACTGAGGAGACCCTGAAATATTCCTGTCTTTCACAAACAATTTCAAAAAAAGTGACAAAACTAATACCTTTACCTCATACTCTAACTTTCTGTGAAAGCATTCAAGGCTTAAGCAGGCAAAAATGCAAACCTGACAAACAAGACAGGCAAACAAGCAATGACAAAGCAAAGGGAAGAAAACACCATGAGCAGCCACACAGACACAGTGCTATGAACAGCAGTGCTACGCCTCTACAAGCAGAAAGGCACAGACAAGGGAAACTTCTTGTAGAAAATGGTCAAAGGGAGGTACATAATGATGTTGTGGAGTCCACAGCTGATGTCTGAACACAGAGTCTGACGAGTGGTTCCCATATGTTCCCATCAGCAGCTTTCAAGAAACCACCTTTCATTCCTACACAGTTCTTAAATCCCTCATTCTCATCTCTGTATGATCACATACATTTGCCCGTACTTTGCTTAGACTGAAAACTATTTTAAAAAGTTAGATTTATCTCATCTTATCTGGCAGGTGCTTTACAAATACATGGTTCTTAATTTCTTTACTCACATTAACATGGACTTTTAAAAATATCTAAATTAGATACAGGAAGATCTTCCCTGTATTTTAGATTTAAGTACGATCCTCAAATTATACAACAAAAGATTCACTACAAATGTTAAGAATGTGAAAGAAATTAGAACAAAACCTGCTGTAGCAGCAAGCCACGGTATTTCGAGTTCTTCTACTCTTCCTCAGTGTAATACAGTAATACAACAGCAGAAGCCATCTGGCTGTTAGACTTGGACTAAGATTATTCTGTATAATGTAAGAAACACTAAGTATACACAAACATCATTATTTAACACATGAGATTCAGATATTCCCAAAAATATATGTGTCAATCTGATAAATGTCTACTATCTCCATCTTCAAACTACATTAGCTCTTAACTGTAACTTTGTCCTGAAGTCATGCTCCTGCTCAAGAATTCAGTCTAAAGCTGGGAGGAGAGGTGGGGAGGATAGATTTGTTTGCTTAATCTCAAAAGATGTTCTTGGAGAAATGTCAAAAAGAGTAAAAAAAAAATTCAATTGCATTCCAGCAATATCCCAAGGCATAACCAGGACAAGAATTTCTTACTGAGGTCTTTGAAGATCCCTTGCAAACTACGTTTCTAATTTAAACTTTCATTTTGGCTCAGAAAACAAAGACCTTTTCTAGCAACTTCATCATTAGAGCTACAGGTTTTCAAGAGAGGAAAAACTGAACGCTAGACATTTTCTTCCCACCTCTAATGCTCCTAAGCTTTAAATGTTGCCTATAAGTATTGAGCACCTCAGCTTTTATCAGAAGCTAGTGAAAAGAACAGGCAAGAAAGAGTGACAATACTGCAAATAATTCTTAAATCCTAACATACTCACTGTACAAAAGGACTTTGATGCAGAAATGAAAGCTCCAGTGCAAAGAATACTGTATTTTGTTACCATATCCAAAGACCAGCCAGCTGATCAGTGAGATGCTATTTTATAAAACATTTATAAAATGCCCCCCATCATCCAAGTGTAGAAGCCAATGAAGAACCAAACCCACTCCTTTACTGCTAAGACAACACACTAGCCATGTACGCAGACCTTCTCAATACCATCCTCCTCAGATTCCTTCTAAGCCACACATCCCTTGGAGAAACTCAGCAAGAAATTCTTAGTGAACTGCAAAAGCCCTGTTTGGCTTTAGGAAAAACAAAACCAGCCTTGGGGTGTCAGTCCTGCTGAACACTGAAGTCTGTACAGGTCCAGCACGTTCCTTTGTAGCAAGTAAGAACAAAATGCCTTTGAAGAAGGTTGCCAGGAGCTGATCAGTCCATCTACCTGGTGGAACAATGCTACTTATGAGATTCAGTGATCTGATGAGTACTGGCTTACTACTAGAGACAAACCTGGGCACGGTTCTCTTTCTAAATAAAATACACAACTGTAGAACAGGACAGGAAAGGTCCATCTGCTCACCTGGCTGTCACAGCAGCAAATCTTCCTTGCTAAGTACCATAAATGACTGCAGAAGCAGAACTTTTATCTCAAGAATCTTTTGGCATTAATAATGTTGCTTTCTTCCTTGGACAACAAACTGCTCTCATGTTTCTGCTGTCATCCTGACATATTGAAATGGCAGTTCAAAAATTGAAATGGCTGCCTTCTGTAATTCCTGTATGGTTTTGTGAGTAACCACGAAACTAGAAGACAAGTCTGATTTTCTAAATGGTCACCTGACAAACTTTGTATTAGAGGCAAGTACTGGAGGAAAGAACTAAATCCATGCTGAGGAATAGCAGACACATTCATGCAGAGCATCTAGGAAAAATTCCTTTGCAATTACATATCCCTTTTCCCCCAAAAGGCTCAATAGGAACAGAATTTCCAGCATTAGCTTTTGTGACCTAGGTTACGTAAGTCCTATATTGCTGCTATTCAGAGCTTCTCATGAAAATTTACACAGTTACCATAGCTCATGTACAGAATCAGCAATACTGGGTCTATCCAAAAGTCCATTTAGTCCAGGCATCTAGCCTGGGGTGATGGATGGATCTTGTTGGTTGCTGAAAGTAGCCCATTTAGGGACTGTCACACTCTATAAACTTTTAAATAAAGCACTGAATACACACAGAGACCTAAAAGGTATAGAGGCTATGAAGTCACTTGGCCTCCAAGTATGTTGGGCACTGGCACAGGCTCCCCAGGGAAGTGGTCCCAGCCCCAAGCCAGACAGAGCTCAAGAAGCATTTTGGACAACGCTCTCAATGGTGGGACTCCTTCTGCAGGGCCAGAAGTTGGACTCAATGATCCGTGTGGATCCTTCCAAATCAGGACATTCTGTGATTCTATCACAAGTTAGTCCTTAAGCCCGTTTCTGTCAGCTTACTAAGTGCCAAAATATCTTTCAAGTACTTCTCCAGTCACCCCTCCAACTTTTGTAAATATTTAGCACAAACAATATCCCTGTGGCATGGTCCCCTACTAGTTCTGTGTGGTGCCTCTTATGACAGTTGAACACTATCACTACCGTAAGTTTAGAATTCTATGAAATAATTTGCACAGGGAGAGACCACCCTTCTAGGTAAGGAACTCAGCCTGCACTGTGGTACCTTTAAGGACAAAGTTACAAAAAAACGAAATTCTAATTTCCAAACGTAAGCAATCTTTACAGAACTACTGATAAGCCACACCTCTGTAACTAAGTATTTATATAATGGTGTAACTTCATGTAATTATCATGTAATTTAAAAGGCCTGTATGCATGCCTCTTCGGTGCATGTCTCCACTTTTTTTTTTTAAAACTTTCTCATATGCCATGAAATCTGGAATGTAAAGCAGAGCTTGCTGCTGGCAGACAGAAAGCAACAGGAAGAGTAACTAAAGCAAAAATGTAGTAGAGATTCAACCTATGCTGGGATATGAAGTGAATCTTGCAAGACTCTACAGTTCCTAACACTTAATTTTAAAATCAGTGTAAACAAAGCCATATTTTATCAGTAGGTCAGTGCATATAAGAGGGCATCTGTATCTATCCACTAGCTGAATATGCATGGACAACCTAGGAACTAGAACACCTATGTTCAACAACAGGAATCAGCTTCACCTAATACAAACATCGATCTCCAAGAGCTTTCCTAATCTTTCTCTCTGAAAGCTGAACTTTTTCCTTTCAGTCACTGTCACTGTGGTTCTAAAACTTCGAAAAATTATATCAAAGTCTACAAAATTTTAAGTACACCCTTATCCTGTCAAATCAGTACAAATGGACACTATTTAAAAAGGGGCAGTTTTTGCAGATGAATAAATAAATGAACATTACTGTCATGCAGATACTTAGAAACTGAAGTTTCACAACAGATCATAGTGTTGACTGTACACAAACCAGAATTTTGTAGTATGACTGGCTACATAGGAGCAATTTGCAACTGAAGTGAGCAAGGATCTAAGAGAAGAGCCACAACTTGTTTTAGTTATTGGCATATTCCTTCCTACCCTTCTGTCCCGCAAAAGTTATGAATTCAAGTGTCCATTTTCTTACCAACATTTAACATGGCACTATAGCCTTACCTGAAGAGACAATGGAATTGCCCTAGGTCTACAAACTTTCCCTGGGAAACTCAATTCAAAACTGCCACATAAGAATGAAGACAAAAGAGGACAAAGACACATAATCTGCTCCAAAGCTAATTATCTAAGGTCTATACGCAAGTGGAAGAGGCTAAAGTATGCAGTGCTGTCAAGCATGATTCAAGCATGATTCAGGAAGTAAAAGTATCTGAAGAACAGAAGTATATAAATACAATTATCCCATCTCTGTTTTATCAACTGCAATTGTGTAAGAAACAGCCACTGTTTATTTTCAAATGTATAGCTTTACCTCAGTTGGAAATTTATAGGAGATGTTCCTCAGACGAACAACATACCATTATTACTACCTTTTTATTTGTTTGTTTTAAGTCAAGACAGAAGAACAAAGTTTCTTCTGTCATACCTTTAGGGAAAAAATGGTTAGAAACATTAACACAAAAAAATCAGAAAGTCACAATTAATTTTTATATACATGTGACATATTTACAAATAACAGGCTTGTTTCCTTTCCACTACTGATGTGAAGATGCAATCTTACTTCACAGATTAACCAACAAATGCCATCTAAAAGAGCACTGTGCTGTTCCTGTGCATACATATGGCCCAAACTATTTCAGCTGATTACATGTAGCAAGCTGAGTTTAGAAGGACTGAGACAAAAATCCCCCCACTTTTCACACACTGATGACTTCCTATAAAGGATGAAGCTAAGTAACACTCATAGAATAATTCATTCACAAAATCATTCCCAGAACAGATAAAGCTGGTTCAGATGTCCTTTAATTTCCTTAAAGAAATGAAACTTGCAGCAAGATACCTGGGTTCTCATCCAGTCTTAAGTGCCTCAAGAGACGAAATTTCTTAAGAAAGATAACATAAAGATTTCAATCTCATGCTAAACAACATCTTTCCCATTTTTTATATTTTAAACAATCTTTTGACTTGCCCTCACCCCATCACATCTTTCCCGAGTTCTTCTTCCCCTATTTATCCAAAAAGACAACAGGTTTATCTCCAGTATGCACACATCAGCTTTCAGAGTTCTCTTCTCTCTCTGCATCTTCAGTTTGTTTTCCTGTTCTTAATTTTAGCTAATGCCAAGAATTCTAATTCTGGATAAATGGTTAAAGCTTCTAAAGGCTCTCAAGACACCTCCCAGAAACCTCTCTTACGTTTCAGCACAGTAATTTGACTTACAGACTCCTGTGGCAGTACATTAAACTTCAGACAGTAACTTTGAGTAAGGGCTAAAATTAACGAGCAGTATACAAGGTCTATACAGAAAGGAAAACATTCTCCTTTGTGACATTTCAGACATTTTTTTGCAAGTCAGTGATCTTCAGCTGTCACAATACTTACACTCGTTTTTTCCCAATATCTTTCATGAAAGGCTCTCAAAGCACTAGGGCATGTTTCACTGCCAGCAGTATTTCCTAACAGGAAACTTCTGTCTTAAAGGTCTCAACTTGATTTCCCAGTTCTTGAGGATGAATACCCAAATTAGAACATTAAGTAGTCTTAAATCTGAGTGCCAACATCATGACTAAGTTCCACTAGGCTGAAGTGGTACATAGTTACTTGACTTTTCCATTTCTCTCAAATATTATTTAAGAGGCTACCAAGGAAGCATAAGCTACCATGAACTCAGTAGTAAAAAGTAACAAAACTAGGTATACGAGACTTTAGTAAAAACAAATATACAGCCATAATTTAAAGTTAGTACATAAACATTTGCCAGATCAAGTATCAGAAACAGAATCACACCCAATAAATGCAGGTTCAGTATTATTTAATTCAAAGCAGACTTTTGTTAATAGCAATAAGAGTAAGCAAGCGCATCCAAAGAGCCAGTTCCAAGTCATACTACCTCAACTGACTTAAGCTTAAAAAAACCTAACAGCAGGTATCATGTGGTAAAATTCAGTATACATAGGAGTTCTGAGTACTCTATGCACTTCATCAAATTCAGAGAACGGGGCGGGGGGGGGGGGACTTCACGGGATTTTCAGATGATATTCAATACAGTATCATCTGTGAAATTAAAAATAAATGTTCAATGAACTTGTATAAGTGGTTTCTCAAATCACAAGACAACCCACTTAAACACATCAACTGTCCTTTATTGCATGATCAACAATATCTATGCAACATCACTCTCTCACACATACGTCAGGCAATTACATCTAAATTCTTTATGTTCTTTTAAAAATAATCCTTGTGTCCAGATTGCTGGCTTCTTTTCTAGTTTGTTACCACCCTGTTACAACTTAACAGTACATTTTTTTGCTAAGAACCCTTCATTTCTCTCCAAGTACATAAAGTGAATCCTACTCTACTATCAATATTTTTTCCGGTCAATTCTTGGTACAACTGAAGGTTTGAGGAGTTAGCTTAAAATACAGAATTTATGTCAATGTTAAAACAGCAAGCATCTAGTTTTAGCACAAATAAGTGAAAAAGCAAGACAGACCAAGGGAATTGTTTCCTTTCTCCTATTTTCTCTCCTTTAGAAGTGTCCCCGCACAAACATGTCACCTCTATTGCTGCAAGTTTCCTGGGATAAATTTACAGAAAAAATAATCACACTATTCTATTTTCACATCAGAGCCTGAGACCTTAATTGCTGTGAATCACGACTTCCTGAACTTGAACAGGACTCATTTGTTTCAGCATAATCCAGCCTCCTGGCCTAGCCAGCAAAAAGTTTGATTAACTTCCCCCCTAATACTCAGTCATGAACAGCACAGTTTGGTCACGCCTGTTAATCTTTCGGTATTGTCTGTAGCACATGAATTGCAGCATGAAACAAAGCTGTCCAAACAGACCACAAAAAGCAGCACCAGAGAATAACCCTTGTGAAGTACAGGAACAGCAGACATACACAAAATACAGTCAGACTGTGAGAAAATAAATATAACATGAACCTCAGCGACAGACAAAAGGTGACAAAGCAATTGGAAGACCAAGCACTCAAACTAGCATGGCACCAACTTTTATCTGCTTGTTCTCTGCATAATCAGATGAGAGAGCTCTGAAAACATACAGTAGATTCTACAAGAACAAGAACATTTTACTGCTGTCTAGTGACAGCTCCCTCCAGGCCAGCTGAAAAATAATTCCATATTGCAGGAAAAGACTTCCTCAGCTAGAGCAATAACGATCATGATACTGGATTTTGGAGGTAATATAAACACAAGAGGAAAACCAAAACATTTCTGTTCCTAAACAATATTTTTAAGGGGTTTGCTCGATCCATTTAGGGAGGACAGGAAAAAATGTTATGTTCATAATAAATATAGGAAATGTAAACAAATGGCAGTATACCATGTCTACTCAGTGATCAAATGGATGCAGAAGAACAAAAGCTTTAATGTAAATTGCTATTAATTTAATGGAAATTCTGGTCTTCATCAATTTAACAGCATTTTTTAGTCAGAAGAAATTAGACAAAAATTCTGCTTAAGAATTTGAACCATTCTTTTGAAAAAATAAAAGCACGAATCAAAAAACTGCAGTGTACTTTCTATTGACAACATAAATATTATACAAATTCTTACTTCAACTATCAGCCTCTTGCTTGATGAATCAGGTATCAACAAATCTAAAGTTTCAAACCAGGATAACTAGAAGAACATTTATTAAATGTGGATTTCCTCCCCCCCAATTACAATAGCTTGTGGTTTACTTGTGTGATCTTTTTCATAAATACAAATTTTGCTTACCTGATGCCGAGTTCATGATGTTCTGCTGCACAGAAGGACTGGTGGGAGCTGTAACATTCATCTGGGAAAGCATGGCCTTCCTAGGATCTTGCCATGTTGTTGTTTGATCAATGTGACTAAGACAAAACAAAGCAAGAGTTAGGACAGTCATGCATTCACAACAATGACCTGCTAGCACAGAAAGTTTAACAACAAAAGGTTAAGCCTGCAAACGATGGCCACATTCAAAACCAAACAAAAACTGTTTGGATTCCCTCCAAGCATCACTGTATGTCAGATTCTCAAACTCTTACCCTGGCCACCACCACTTTCCAAACCAACAGCTGTAGCAATCACAGCTAGCACAATGGTCAGATAAGGATGAATATTGTAACCTAAACTGCTGTACCATAACCAGATGTTGTACCCTTGAACTAAACATTCTCTTCCTTCTCTCTTTGATCAGTTATTTGCCATTTTTAAATGTGACTTCAGACTTTCAAACCAAGCCAGTTATGCCTGGAATCTCAAGCACAGTCCAGTACCTCGGCATGCTGAGTTCATTTCAGTGCCTAGGGAGTGGTAATGAACTGGCTAGTATGCAATCATTAGTCTTCCCAAACTTTCTGTGCATAGACCACATCCTCAGATTATCGGACAGACTACTCCCCTCACCACTGACACCTGAACCACCTCTCCACGGTAATTTAAGTAACCAGTCACACTAAAGCAAATGTGAAAGTGATGTGCAGCTGCCTTTCAACTTCATGTGAGAAGATGAGGACAGTGCGGATGTCAAATAACCCATCCAGCTCTCTGCAAAACTTTGGAAGCTTGCATTTCTCTGTTTTGAAAAAAATGGCAAGTACATTCACCACTGTCATTCACGAAAGCATTCAATTCAATGAAAATACAAAAGCGTAATGAATCGTTATTTCACTTTCGGAGTATGTGATTAGCATGTTTTGCTAATGAACAACAAATGCAGTCTATTCATAACAAGCATCAACATTATCTTGATGCCATTAAGCAACACTGCTCTGAGAAGTACAAAGGGACAAAAATACAACTCCAAATGCACACGGACACTGCCAACAAAATTTGTTATCCATTTATTCAGAACTAGTATCAATTAAAAATCATATTCAGCTAGTATTGTTATAAATTAGAATCCAATGCATTATTAACTTGGTACCATTCTTTTCTTAAATTAATTATCCTTAAAATTATGCTTTTCTGGATTACATGGAATGCCCATTTTCATTTACTTCAGCAAAACCACAACATTTAACAAATTCAGAAGAACATAAAACGAGGCAGTAGTCACCAAAATAATTACTTACGTCAAATTACTTATCACATTCTAATGTAACTTCTGTTACAAGGTAGACATACTACAAACTGGCTTTTAAAAAAGTTTAAAGAAATATGTGTTTTACCCTCTCTAAACATGCATACAAGCAATTCTAGATCAAAGAGTTATAGACCCTACTCTAGTGTAGCAGGGTCACAATACAGCTCATTTAATACAGTATGTACTGGTTTTGTCTGCTGTAGAGGTAATTCTCTTCACCATGGCTAGTACTGGGCTATGTTTTGGATGAACCTGACCTCTCTCTGATCATCACACCAATGAATTAAACTTTTTGATGGCTGGGGTTAAACCTTGACAAGGTACTATTAAGCACACTGCATCTTTGGTTGTGTAGGTTTTCAAATACTCAGCTTCACTGAGAAACATGCCACATACAGCAAGACTTCTTTATTTCTTTTTTAAGCCTATTTATTTATAAAACATGGTACAACATAGGAAAGAGTGCCCTATATATAGTGGACTATACATAAACCTTCATACTGGAGAACAATTTTTCACTTTTCTGCTGGTCAGTTTTGCAAAGCAACGAAAACAGGTGAAGATAATACAGATGTAAAAACACTGCACTGTAATGCTCCACAGACCGTGTGTTTAAATTACTGTACCAGCATGTGCTACTCCTCCCCTACATTTCTGGTTTGTTATATTTGCTCAACTAGGTTCTGGGAATAGTGGAAACTGGGAAAACACCACTGTACCCATGATAACACATTCATCTATTTCCATTTAACAAGTATAAAACCCCATGTAACTCTATGAACTTATAAAATGTAAGGTACATAATTTATAGCCTTTGTTTTTATATGCTATTTCGGTGCACAGTAAGAAATAGAAGGAAAAATGTTTTCTCCCTGCATTACAGAACCATTTTTGCAGTTAACTGTAGGAACACACTGAAACAACAACATTCATCAATTTTTCAAAACATATCTGAATATGGGATAGATGAATGGACTATGGAAGAAGCAGTTTTAGATGTACCTCAAATTCTGAGCACAAGGACAGCATTACCAATTCCTCAAGACAGCTTAAGCATACCATGCAAAGTACAGTTAATGTTCATATGGAGTTGTTAACAAGGATAGCTATTTTAGGCAGCAGCAGCTTCCAGCTTTTCCCTAGCTCAGCATCACGTGAGAAAAGTCAGCATGTTTCTTACTTGACCAGCTAAACTACAATCAGCAGTCTTAGAGCAAAGAGGCATGGAGGAAAAGCCTCAAAGTGAGCAAGCTGATTATACTAATATTATACTGATCCTATAACTGGTTCAATAAGGTCAACATTTTTCCACTCCCATTCAGCTCAGTGCTTCATGACCTACGTATCCACTTCCCTCACAACTTCCCTCAAAACCTTTCTCTTCAGCCTCCATCAAATCACAGTCCTCATATGTATCTTACCTGCTCCATATCCTGAGTGTTTGAATGCCATACACTAAGAAACCACCCAAAACACATCACAACAGATCAGCTCTTTCCTACAAATTCCAAATAATGCTCAGCAACTGATGGAATACAAAGCAGGCAAGCCCCTATTTATATGGATGAAATGTTTAAATAAATCCTAGTACTACAGGGAGGAATACAGGACTTCATTTTGTTCCTATTCACAGCACATGAACCAGGGTAACTTGCTATAAACACTGTGTATTTTCAATTATCAAGTTAAGTATTGAAACAGGACATTCTCCACAAGTAAAGATCTTTCCCACTGTTTTGAACAGCAGCGCAGAAAAGTTCTAAATAGACATAACAAGAACTGACATCACGACTACATTATCTTTCCCTGCATTAAGTAGATTTTTTTCTCATAGCAGCTGCTGTACATGACAACTGCCCCACCCTTACATTCAAGATCTTCTATTTTACATGATCTTCACCATATCTCAATAAGAAACTAGTGTCAACACAAAATAAAAGATTAAAAAAACCTTAGTGAAAGATATGAAATCAATGTAAGCTATAATCAGCCACTATATGTAGTATGTACTATCAAATTAAAACATAGATTCTCCCTACTCAGGAATGAGAAACACAGCTCTGTACTGTGTGAACAGAACAAAGTGAGTAAACGTTCCTAGAATTAAAATCAACATCTCTAGGATAATCAAGGAATGTAACACATTTTATTTCACAGGATAAATTCTCAAATCTAACATCTATCTCTCTGGCACTATTTATTATTGCTCATTTACATCGCAGAGAAGCAAATCCTTGTTAAACTGGAGAAACATAGTTTAAACTAAGGAAATCAATTCAGACTGTACCATAAATGTAGGTCTGTGGTAACAGGCCTTAGAAAAACAAAGCTAAAACATCCACCACATGCTAAACATTTGTTAGCAAACTTACGTCAGCTCTAGTACCAAGAAGAGTGACTGTTCCAAGACACATCACCCACCATCCTCTACCAAAAAGGACTTTCAAAGTGCTGTGCATTACAAAGAGCACAAGCTGCATCTCCTCACCCATCCTCAAGTTCTACAGTCAAATACAAACTATTTGCATTTTGACAAGAACAACTTCAAAGAAAAGAAAAATGTTCTCATTTTACGTACACAAAGAGCATTTCTGCAGTTACCAAGAATCAGAATTTCCAATGGAAAGAAATCTTTACTGGCATTAAACACTATCACATGCCTGAAGATTCGTCAGATTCAAATTCTAACCTAATTTTAGAGTTCAAGGTTTGGGTTTGTTGTGGTGGTGGTTTGGTTTGTGGTTTGGTTTTTTCAGATTTTTTTTTTTTGAGGGAGAGCGGTGTTGAGGATTCTGATTTGGGTGTTTGTGAGTTTTTTTAAAGTACAATGGAAAAGAAGCAGGAGATCTAGAGACCAAAAAAAGAAAAAGAAAATTTTACTTTTGGTTTTAAGAACCTTTTGGATCCTAGAAGACTAATAAAATAACACCATTTAAAAAACAACTCATCTGCCCTTGTACGAAGTGTAATATACCTTTCCCATTCATTCTCCAGTTGCTGCCCTGAAAAGACATGTACTGTTTTGTTGAAAGCCATGCCAGAAACAAACTAACACAAAAAAGACACTCGAAGAATTACTTAAATGCTTCAAGAAAGGCGCATCTAAGAGGCCTTCAGTTTTGATATTCTGTAGTATGTATTGCAACTACAGTGCCCCCATTAGCAGTTACACTTTCCAGGGTATGCTGAGAACTTCATTTGTGCAACAGAATTCCCAGTCATTACAAAATCATGTTTTTCTCCCCCTTTTTGCCTTTATTATCATAGAGTCACCTTATATACACTACATCATTTGTAATTAGAACTTCTCTTTCACAAAAACAGATCTTCTTAGAACAGACATTATTAACATAAGCAGGTCGGAACTGCAATGCTGTTTTACTGAAGTGTGCAATAGACATGCAATGTTAGGAAGAAAAACAAAAGAGAATGAACACATATTTTACTCCTCAGTACCAGATGAACATACTGTATGAAATTTCTGCAACAGCAAAAAAGCTGAAGAGGTCTGATCTACACATGAAAGAACAGATAAGAATAAATAATCCATTGCTTCTCAGTTCATTTGGACATGACTCTTCATGAAAGGACATTTCAAAAATTTAGTCTCAAACACTCAGAAAGACAAGATGTTCTTAAGTATAAAAGCAGCACTGTAAAAAACTATGCAAGCATCTCTCCATAATGTAATGTTTGTGTTTTAACAACCTAGAAAAGACTTACATTTTATGTCTGTGAGAAAATTATTTTCAGCCTCCAGTGAACTTGAGATGACTATCTTTGGATACTGGTTTTCAGATTTTAGGGACTGTTTTAAGAATTCACTGGAAATCACATTTTATGAAAAGCAAAACACGAACACACCACTGACCACATCATAACAGACCTCCCAAGGCTGTTGGCGTGGCATTGAGTACTTTTTGTTCTGGAGATAGATTGGAAAGTCTTTGTGTAACACAAGCAAGTGCACAAATGAACCTAAACCTAATTATGTTCTATTTTTGGTGTGAAATTTAAACCTATCATTAAATCCCAAACATCAGCTGCTCCATTGACAAGCATGTCACCTATGATTCTGTTTTACATTAAATGAATGAAATACAGATTCTACTCTCTCATTTTTCCTTTGTCTTCCTAACCAGATAGTTTCTTTAAACCACATAATGCATCACTTTCTGAAATAGTTCCTCTTTTTATTTATATTTGTCTATTAACTTTAAAGATTAGTAAAGAGTAAGTGTCTCCTCATAAATGCCAGAATTATTTAAGAGCTCTCACCAGTACATTTCAGTATGTCAGGTCTTGATGTATATACGGAAAGTTAGCTTTCCTGGTGATGCCAGGAGAAACTGAGTATTTCTGCTCTTGAAACTACAATAAATTGTCCCAAAAAACCAACTAACCCCTTTACCAAATCTCATACAAACTTGCCCTGTGCACAGGCCGTGTAGGGTATCTCCAAGATACCCACCTAGTTATCATTTTAGTAGGCAGAGAAGAAATCAGAATATCTACTTCTGCAGAGGCCTGAGCTCTGCAGCAGAATACCAGTGTGGTGGTCTGACCATAGGGCAACTGTGAAAGTGACAGTATCCACTAATTCAAGAATAGACCTGGATGTATATTCCTAAGAAAGTGGCAATAGCTAGAAAGCCAAGATCAGTTTGACAGGGCTGATGAGCTAGGGGGATTCCCATAGGAAAATTTTCCACAGTTCCATTTAGAAATGGGATGAAAGAAAAGGTTTAGAGTATAAGGAGCTCCACATGAACTGCTCTAATTACCGCTCTCAAAAACTGGAATGCAGCATGCAGAGACTTCTGGGTTATGGCTGCTGATGATCTTATGATATTTACACACAATGGAGTGGATTCAGCTTTGCCTGAGGATAGAAGGCGTGACATTCTTTGTCCATGCATCCTCTTCTATCCTATTCAGGGGATTTCAAGAATTGGAAAGGATTAAAACATGAATCCAAGTCTTCAGATATATGGGCCATTTTTAATTAGCGTAGCTGACTTAAAAGTGAAGTACATTTCTTTGCATGTGTTGTAACAAAATTACAGATTTATACTTTAAATACATTGTTTGAGATTATTTCAATTCCAAGCAGCAACAGTACAGAGAAAAGCCTGAAGGGGAGATGAGACAGCTCAGCAATTACCTCTACCCTCAGTTCAGTCCTCCATAAACATTTCCCTGAATCCGCACCATTCTTAGACAAGGACACACACTTAAAAGTGGCTCCAAACCCTCTGAGGACTTTCCAACTGGCTTAGTAAAGAAAAAAATCCAACAAAATCCAGCAAAAGAAAACCTGGTCATAGAGCAATGAAAATCTCATCTGCTGAGAGATTATATTTCACCCATTGCTGGGGAAAGCACTGTTTATCCACTTGTGCTGTCCATTTACTTGCAGTATTCCCTTAGGTTGCAGGACTGTTTCAGTCTAATTTATATAAAAGCACATGGCAGTAACATTCAGAACTTCCTAATCTCACTGTTTCCCAAAAGCATCAGAAAAAGCCCCTAAAATTACAGTTTATCTCTTAAGGATGGTAATATCTCCAGGCATGGTCTAACTGCCTCAAAGAAATAGAAACACTGATACAATTTTCTGAATACTGCAATACATGAAATGACTGTATGTTTGAGTTTTCCTTATTCTTACTTTGGCTTGACAGCCTTAATGCATTAACTAAACAACTAATTGTGCATTAACTAACTGTGTTGGGCTACTCTATTTACACCACTGATTATGTCCTCACCAAACTGCACCACACGCATATGATGCCAGAGAGCACACCGACAGCTCTAACCTTTCATCTTGCAAAAGCATACCTTAAAATTGACATGCAAGTGTTCCATGTGCAATCGTGTGGTTTCCACAGCTGTGATTTCATTAACTTTGAAATACAGAAAAAGCATAAAGTAAGAGAATGGTGGGCACAAACATCCTGTTGACCAGGTGGGAAGACAGCCTGTCAGAGCTCACGCCCCTTAGCCTACGTATGAAAAAAACCACATGTGCTATCCCATGAAATTACAGTCTTAGGCAGCAGAAATTCTTCCAGCAAAGTAATGGTTTGAATCTGAACTAGAACAATGCAGTAAGGGAAACTTAAATGCATCTGACAAAAGTCTAATTCGTCAAGAAACAGATTTTGCACACCGTCATTACTAGTCAGACAAGTTCTTCTACAAATACCTCTGGAATTTATTCCCAAGGTGGTTGAATATTGCAAGATGCTACCAGAAATTCCAGAAAGCATGGCCCATAATGCTGTGGACACTGATACGCAGAATAAAGAGCTTTTACAGATATACAAAACACAGTACTTAGTATTAAGGTATTCAAAGGCAGCCTTCATTAGCACTGGCCTGCCCGCAGACAGTGCACAATGCATATACCAAGGACTTAGAAACAAAGCTTCCTGTTCTGAGTGTAAACACCTTGCTGTTTTGAAGCTGCAGAACAGCACTGCACTTCTTAGGAAAGCACTCACAGAAGGGTCCTCACTTCAGAGCGTGTAATGCTAAAATGGATGTGTGGGCAGTAGGCAGTCTGACCACACACACACGATTAACAGAAAGAGATGAACGCATGATATGATGCTCAAAGGTTTGCCGAGATAGCACCACTTTTATTATAATGTGCTCTTGAAACAACTACCTTTTGTCAAAGCAAAAATGGAATCAATAACACGCTTTTTTTTGCATTTATTATTATTTGTCCTCCTGTCCCTCTTCCTGCTCCGCACTTAAGGACCTCATATAGAAAAGTAGGGCTAGTATCACAATGCTTACAAGTCTTTATATTGATTCTCAAAAGTAATATCCTTGGATTCCTCTGTGAACTTCCCAAATAAAATAATTTTCTGAGTTTCAGGAACAGAGTATAAGAACATTTTCATTTCCAGAGCTTTTTCCGTTACTTTGAAAACTATAAGACATTGAGAACTATAGACACTAAGAAGAAAAGTCCTTGTTTTACAGTCTTTGTACCAGCTCAACTTTTCTCCAAAGTCTATAAAGGAATAAATGCTGTGATCACATTCTGTGCCATCAGATTTATTTAAACTTCCCCTCTCAGTTCCACAGCCGAAAAAGAGGCTATTTTCAAAGGAATCCTCTCTTTCTTTCTACCTTACCCCCAAAGTTAAGAAGTTTGCTTCCCATGGCTAAGTTATTCACCATATGCAGAATCCATCTTTTTTCCTCTCCTTAATTTTCAATGAAAGAGATATATATCACCAAGGAGGACAAATCTAAAGGAAGAACTGTCTCTGCTGCTATTTCAAGTGAAATTACTATATTTGTTTAATTTTACAGATATCCTTCTATACTCCTGCTTGGCAAATACAGAAGACCTCCTCAAGATGTAACCATTTTGCCTTCTGTAACACTAAAGACAAGATAACATTAACACTAGCTTTCACATTTATTAAGGGAAGGCAGATGATTTTCAGTAGTGATGGGCCATGGAATACTTTATCACTTTCATGTCCTTTTATCTCTGAGATTCTATTTCATTTCTCTCTCTTAAAAGGAGACAATGAAAGCAAGAGGGAAATCAAGTGCCTCTTTGCATGAAGAGAAGCCAGGCAATTTCACACCCCTCTCAAAACACCCTACTTTTGTTGCCTGAAGGTCTTCAAGTCAGAGAGGCTTGCCTAAGCATGCTGCAATAAAAGCTGCTATAGCCAGCTGTCTTAGTATCTTAAGGGGCTTCCTAGCAATCCTGTCGATTAACCCTGAGGCTAACCACCACCAAGGAAAACAAAATATTAAGATAAAAAGATTCTTTAGGTTGTTTCCTTATTGCTCTAAGTAGGAAGTCTCAGAGGGCAGTTCAAACTGGTTGCTCGAGTATGCAGACAATGATCACTCCCAGATGGCCTTGACAGGATGAGCTGACTCTTAAGAAACCATTAGGTAGGACCTACTGGAAATGAATGCACAGCTTTCTGCTACAAAGAATAAGCAAACCTGTTTTTCTTGCCATTAAAATCATTAATATTGACATCTCTTTTTAATTTATGCTTCAGAGCTCACACTTCACAGCTTAAGTAGATCAACTGTTTAGACCTTCTAGTTTTTAAGTCATACAAACAGTCTTATGGACTATCTTTTCCCTCATTTGAGGGCTGCATTTTATTTAGTAAAAAAACTCATCTGTTTCCTTCTTATGACTCTTTCAGGGAGAGCTTTTTATTTTTACAATTCAGACAACCACCACGTGTTGCTGAGGTAGGAGGCAATTATTCCTGTCCCTGAAGACTGCAGACCGCTAAGTAAAACAAAGGAGAGAATCTTCCAACAGCAAGTTTCTGCCTGAGTCAGTACTTGTAAGGTATTCGCTCAGCCAACTCTAGGCAATCTTGTATACTCTGTTTTTCGCCAGCAGATTATTCCTTTTCCTCCCCCACCCTTCAAGCCCCTGAAGACAGATTTCCCAAGTTGCAATCCACCAGAGGCAACAGATTTCTTGACCCCAGATACACCATACTGCCTGAAGGCTATGCTTTGAAAAGTTATTTTTATTTACCCATTTAACATAGACTGGCAAAGAAAATACAGAGCAAAAGCCTGAAAAGAAATTAAGCTACTTAGTGTATAATTCTAATTATTATAGCTAACATTTAAATGCACAGTATACTGAAATATAATAGCTATTATATTTATTTTTAAAAGTGACATAAAAATGTTTTTGACCTGAGGATTTTAAGGCTTCAGGTTCTACATTTCTCTTCACCATTCACAGTTTAAGGAGCACCAGCTTAAAAAGTAATCAAAGGCCCATTGTAAAACAAGCAAAGGAAACTAAAACTCATTTTGAACTCAAATTTCACTGCATTTTTCAGAAGTTATCAACTGGAAATATTAATTTACTTTTTGGTTTATTATTAAGAATTTTGGTATTCACAGAAACTGGAAGGTTGAAGGGAATTCTGGAGGCCATCCAGTCCAACCTCCCCGCTCAAGCAAGTAACAGAGTAATAAGGAAGTACAGGATTGAAGAGTAACTAAAAGTTTGACTGTAAAATCAGCAGCAGCAAAACAAACCCTAGCTTTCTAGAAACAAAGTTTTCATTTATTTCATTAAATCATCATAATAAATACCAATACCTCAGCATTTATGTAATTGATTTGCAGGAATTTAATTTGCTTTCTGAGTATCTTTTAGTACAGAGGGAATTACAAATCAGGATGACAAAATATGCCAAGCACATGATTTTATTTAAAAGCATATAACTTAAATTACTATCAGCTCTTAAAGTACTAACAGTTTAGTCTTTGCCAAAAGTAGCAACTATGTTTTATCAATAAACATAGTGAAGTACTTATTTAGAAACTGATCCTACACTTAGACACAAAACAGATCGAAAAGCAAAAAATCACAGATCTCCTAATTTCACTAAATTTCATCAGATTTGCAAGCATTGAAGTTCCAAATAAATCCTAAATAACTTAAAATTATCACCTTAACTTAGCATAAATTAATCCCAAATTTATAATCACTGTAGTCTTCATCTACTAGTTATGAAAACCAGCATTTGTCATTGGGGGAGGGGGATGGTGAAGGGACTGTACTGCTGCCATGAGAGGGGGAAAAACCACTGTACTTACTTATTGGCATACATTTTAAAAAAGCATGTACTCATCAAACATACATCTAGCATTTAAAATCATGCTTACTAGTATCAACTAGTATGTTATCTTAAAGATAAGAATACATCCTACCCACACAAGAGATCAGACTACAGGTCACACACTACTGGTTACTATTAAGTTCTGCCTCAGAAGACAATTGCATGGATTTTTTAATGGCTAACACCATTATAATGAAGCTTTCCTTCTAGCATAGTCCCTTCCTACTTTCTTACAGTCCAGTTCAGAGACTTCCCCATTCCAAACTTCACGCTTAAATAGTACAGAGTTTGTTTTCCTTTAGGAAGTGAGATCAGTTCTTAATACAAGAACTCCCTTACAGTGTTTGCTCACCATTAGTCAGCACTTCCCTATGACCCATCCCTTTCCTCCACTCCCTTTCAATTCCAAAAGCTGCCATTATCAGCTTCCAGCTTTTTGCCTGCAAACTCACAAACTATTTTAGAAATCCCCTGGAGGGTGAAGCAGCTTTTCTCCATGAGTGTTGTCACTTTGAACTCTTGGACAATCTGAGTTCTTTTAATCTCTTCTATAAGATAGGCTTCCTATAGCCAAAAGTCTTATCACCATTCCAGAGGGCCACTTCTGCCCATCAACTAGGCAGCCAAAATTGTATTGAAACCTTCAATTCAAACAAAATTCTAGAGTGCAAGCTCTGGAGGTTGCCTAGGTTTTGTCTATTTGCTTGGGTTTAGCTCGTTCAGTAGCTAGCGTATGAAATTCCAAAGACAAAACATATTTGCTTCATAACCCATGTTTGGAAAATACAATGCTCCTGATGTCAGAAGAGCCAATATGCACTATCACATACCAGTAATTTCAACACCCAAGTAGTAAGACACAGCTTTTCTGAAATTTAAGCAGTAGATTAGAGAACACAGTTAATGGAACAATATTGATCCCAGTTTTATGCCAAGTTCTCAGGAAGCAAGCCTGTATAAAGGTTACCTGATACACACCTGCTGGGGCCAGGCACCTAAACTACAAATGAACAGTTACGACACTCAGTGACTCACTGTCACTGCAAACTTCAGAATATATTCACTCTTGCCCTTTAAACTCAGTACTCTAGATTGTAATCTTCAGATCAGAGGATGTAAACCAGTACCTGAAGGCAAAAGATGAAGGATATATCAAGAGGAGACTGAAACTCCCAATACTTTTTAAAATTCATAATACTTCACAGTCATCCATACTTAAGTTGCTAATACTGAACACCAAACTAATATAATCCTTTTGGTCTGCCCTGCTCTTAAATATTCCCATAAAATGTCTGAAATATATTTATCAATATGAATCAATTGCTTCTAGTCACCATGTGAAGAAAGCTTCTTGTAACAGATGTCTTTTTTTTCCACATCATTTCTGCATTCAGAATTATGGAAGAAGGAAACAAACCACTCTGCTTTTCATCTCTGAGTTTCTCAGTTTTGAACTAAGATGCTTGAATAAACCAAAAAAGTAAACATTTACTTGGCTAATGCCTTCTAAGCTGTGGTTTAACACTTTATAGTTCCAGGTACTTATACAGCAACTTCCTTCCAGAATTAATCACTCAAAGTTAAGTAGCAAACATTCACTGTTTAGTATTATCTTAAAATTTATTTTGCAATCACTTCATTATCACTACATGGGTCATAATTTTAAACTTTTATCTCAAAACCTTTTAAAAGTAAATTGTACATTAAAAAGAAATACATCTGTTCCTAGATACTGTGACTCTAGTGTTATAAATTGGGACATTAAACATTCTGGTCACTCTTCTCTAATATCTTGTTATCCTTTAAATGTATTTTCAGAAATCTCTTCCTTCAGAAAGTTATTAAAAAATATTTATGTTCAAATGAGAACTGAAAAGGACTGTTACAGATAGGACAATGTAACAATCTTCTCTACAAGAAATCTACTTACATTTTCCCGTACATCAAGAACAACAAAATGTAAGAGTATACCAAGAGCAAAGAATATGTCGCAGAAGACATTCGAAAGAAAGTCAACAAGGCCCTGGAGCTGAGTGACTCTATTTCAGAGTCCCATTTCTTTGTGCTACATTTCTCCTCACCTCTCATTTGACTACTTATTTATGCTGAGCTTGTCAGGATTGCAATCTTACTTAAATAACTTGCAGTAGCCCTGTAATCTTGTAGTCTATCTGGTAACGCTCCTACTCTACTACAGGGAACATCTGCCTGGACAGCAAGCATCACCCAAGCAGCCAAATACCACCTTCTCTGCTAGAGCATGCATCGAGTTGGCTGGAAGCTGCTGCTGCCAACACTGCTCCCACTTGAGGGAGGAGCAGGGCCTGGGGCACCACTGCTCCTGCTCACAGAGCAGCCAAAAGTGCTCTTTGCTGATTCTGTTGATGCAATCAATGGGGGAGGCAGTAGGCAGATGTTAGATTTGTCCCTTAAATACAGTAACTGCAGTGCAGCCACATCAAAGTGTCAGTACACACAAGATAAATTAGTCTGCTGATGGACCCACTCTGCTACAATATACTTAGAAAACCATCACTGATGAGGGATTTCAAACAAATCAGTTTCCTGAATATCTTCATCAGATGCTAAGTTATCTAGCCCCTTATCTGAAAATTACTGTATATATTAGAGTAAAAATGTCCTGCAGGTGAAAGCTGCTGAAGAGCAGTTTGCACTAAAATAAATCACATCCATTAAAAATTAATTTGCATCCTATTCAGAACTCTGCAAACATCTAATAAACTGTTTAATTACTGAACACCTGTAGCTATTTTGTGAGATAAGGACAGTCATGTAACTTCTGTACTTTCATAAAATTGAAGGGCACTACATTTCAAAACAGCAGATGTGGAAACTTGGTTTACCTGACTCCGTAATTGCTATTTATTTATTTACAATCACGTTAAAAAAGAAAATTGCTGTGAACCACTTCAGCCCAGTATTAGGGGTGATTAATTAGGGACGGGCAGAAGAAAGGATGAACCATCAAAAGAAAGTGAATACTGTAAGTGTAAAGGAAGAAACATGTCTTGCAGAGGGATCTGGCAATCTTGTAGTATCAACATCTCCCAAGGAGCCAAACTGCATGAAGAGAAGCTGAAGCAGCCAAGGAAGGAGGTCAAAATCTGCAAATTTACAAACCACAGGAAGAATTCTTGTCGAGAATGAATGAACTGTTGGATCCACTGGACAAAAATATATTGGTCTGGGAGATTAAACTGGGAGGCAGACTCTCACCAGAGTGGAAGGAAGTACTGAATAAACATTATGAACCCTCTCCTACTCTAAGGCAAAGGAAGAACACAGAGCACTTCAGCTCAGGTGGGAGAATGAACCTAATCTGTTGAGCAGAAAACTACCACAGATGAGCAACACAACTTATCAGACTAGCAACAGTAACAGAAGGACACAGAGGCATTTCTGCATCAGAAGCAGAAGAACAGTCAAAGAACATAATGGAAAAGAGAAGATAAAAACTGATACAGAATTTTCCCATTGTTAAGCACAGATTTGGTTTGGTTTTCAATCTGTACAAGCCAAAACAAAACTTTATGTAGTTGCAAAGCAAAACTACTGTTTTCTTTATGCACGCATCTGAAATGCACTGTAATGGAAAAAAGTATCATCAAAAGCTGCAAAGCTGTAAGTTTTACAATAAAAAATATATGCAAGCTGAATACAAGAAATTATCACTTCCCAGTGCTAGAATTACTTTTTTAGCATTGTGCAATCCTTCGCTTTTGAAAATCTTGCCCTCTAAGAAACAAAAAGGAGAAGCTTCCGCACTCTCACAATTGCAACTTATTAGATGAAATGCTTTTACTTCACCATAACTGGTAACAACCAAGATCTTCCCTTAGTTTTGAACTGGAGGGTTTTCTAAATGTGCAACAAATACCCCAGTACTGTATATAAATGTGCACATACTCTATGTAAGGTGGTAACACTGTTCTCAACACAGAGAATGCCAGTACTGACTTAGCAGTTTTGTGCACAAAGCTGCCCATTTGCTCCTTGCTCTCTTGTTTTTGCTCTGCTGATCAAAGGACTTGCCAAGTTTTTTCTTTACCATTACAAGGCAGGAAAAATGGCTCTCCTCAGAGAGGCCCCTTGTGAAGGTCACAAAGGTTAGCTCCACAAGCCCTGGAGTCTACTCTGATGCTGGAGTGATTGGCTGGCTTCCCTGCAGTTACCCTGCATTTCCCCTCCTTCACAATAGCGAACTGGTTATGGAAACTAAATATGAAAGAACGTGGTGGAGGAGGAAAGAATTTCTATGGAGACACATTCTAAAACACAAGTTCTACTTGTTTGAGCAGCCTGGAAACCTAGCATTCTAAAACATTTGACTTCTTTCTGGAGAACTCAAAAATTTCAGCCTGCAGTCCCCTCTATTTTGAAAAGAAAACCGACAAAGTTCACTTTTTTTTGGCATACAAATACATAGATACTAGTCTGCCTTGGTCTGGAAAAAGCTTAAGATGTTTACTTGCCCCATCTCTGGACTTCAACAAGTGGAAGCCACATGTCACACCATCTTAATGAAGACTAAAATGAAGCCAACTAATCAGGATTCAGATTTGTAGCACTTTCCAACTCCAGAGCAGTATCACACCAAACACACTTTTAAAATCTTACAGAATATATGAAAGTTTATAGGCATCAGACTCCAATTACTTTTAGGTCCTAAAGTTAAGTAATGAAGACATCTTGAAATACCCAGCAAAATAATAATTGTGTTTTACATGGCTGATTAAATACACTCCCCATTTTCTACAAATTTAAACCTACCAATCCACAGGTAGCCACAACTATTCAGGTTCTTCTTATACATAAAAAATTTAACCCATAGTGTATATACTGAAAGCTCCAAGCCACTTCAAAGCATCTGCTTCTAGGAAACAGATTCAATATCAGTCCAAGTAGGTGAAAGTAGTATAAATTTTGTATATTGAAGAACGAACTTTCTGAGGCTTCATATTTTGGGGACACAATTTCATACCACTTTACAAATAAAACTCTGATTCTCAGCATTGCTCAAAAAGCTTTCTATCCACCCTGGAAGTCAAGCCAGGCTCTTTCCTCTCTATATAACTGTAGGTGTCAAGTTCTGTCTCCAGTGCCATCACCCATATGTTTGGACAGATGAAGCCAGTTAAAATTCAGTGTGTTTGATGCTGAACCTACCTCTGCAGCTGTTCCGAGTTCATTATGTTACGAGGAGTCAAAAGTACTTCCAGAAGAGTCAAGATGCACAACCCCACTAACTAGGTATTTCAACCTGTTTAAGTACTCTAAAGATTTAACAATACCTAGAAAGAGAGAGCCTCAAACTACAGCTTTATCTTCCTAGGTGGAGTCAACAGGTTTCCTCTTCTCAACCAACCATCTCTGTTCACAAAACATTAAGGAAAACAAACCCTCTCTACTGGGAGACAGCAACAAAATACTGAGAATTCCAGAATCCTAAGTGGAAAACAATAAAATACATAATTAAAGAAGGAATATTATTGTTCATATAAAAGCACAGAAGTGTAAGTGGGATTTTGACCCAGTTACTTGGATTTGTTCACCTGTAAAAAGTTGTAAGGAGTGACACCTCACAGGGTCTCCAGAACAACGAGTCAAGATGTAGATGCAAGGAGAAATCCATACAATAGCGATATTGTAACAGAAAGCACAAAGTATATGAAAGAAAGAGCTGCACCTGATCATCATTAATATTTACTGAAGAGAGTCCTAAAGAGGCATAAAAACACAATACCAAACTCCTCTTTTCCTCTTTTGCAGGAGACCTTTAATCACCAACACTCGCCATTTTTTGTTAGCTGGTATAATAAGGCATGGCACTTCTTTATCAAACTTATCAAGTCTCTTTAGGGGTGGGCCACAAAGGTCAGCACACATAACACCTACCAAAATCAAGCCTTCCTCTACTCATGCAAATGCTGGGTACACAGTGTGCTGGCCAGCAGAAAGCACAGACATCAGATCACCTGAGACATTTGCAACACCAACACGTCACTTAACTTTCAAACTTGCCATGACAATAAAACCTCGGAGGAGAAAGAATTGAGTCAAGAGTCAATAATTTTGCTATCAGGCACATCTCTGGCCCCCTTGGTATAGAATAGAAATTCTTATCCTTCTGGCTGATGTTGCTAGACAGGCAAGAAACCTCCCATGGTATATATTGTGATAACATTAAGGCATTTCTCCTGCTTTTGTTACTCAGACGATCCAAGGCAAAAAACCTTCCTTATGCCACCACCTTCCCAAACCACACTAGGGGGCTCTGCTGATGTCATCACATTTTCTGACAGGTATTTACTTCATGATTATATAGACCCATTTCCTATCCATTCATTGTCTGAAAAATGTGGAGCAACATCAGCTTACTGCAGCAGCTCCTGTGTTCTTACAGTCCCCACAACTAGGAGGAAAGAAAAAACCTTGGTCCAAAATATCTAAAATATCCAAAAGGATCAAAACCAACAGTAGACACTAACAAATGAACAAAAAACCCTCTCTGTAAGCAGCAGTAAGACCAAGATACCACCCAAATCTGTAACACGGGAAAAGGCTAAAGTTTAGGACTACGGTTTTGTAAGTTTTTATGTTAAAGGTTCAGATTGCTGTAATGCTTTAATAATGACACAACTGGGCCACGGAATAGATGCACTGTAATCAGCCTCTTCTTTCTGCTGTATGTAATGCAGGAATGACATCTAAGACTGCTTTGGAAAGCAACTCCCTTCAAAAACACTTTATGGAAATGCTGAGTAATTGCCTGATAGAAGACTCAAGCAATGTAAGAATCTTTGGAGTGGCTGGAGGATGAAGTGTCCTACCTCAATCCTGCAATGGCACAGAAGACATATGTTCAGAGGTATTGGCTTTTTTTGAGTAAGTTACAGAAAAATTACTAAAACTAGTCTGAACACACCTATCTCTCTTAAAATTTGAATGGAAAAGAGTTTCATGTATGGCAAAAAGCTTGAACATTTCATTTGCACCTCAGTTTCGTTCCTTTTATGACTTACAATGAAACCAAGAGGTCGATAAGCTTATAATTTCTAAATTAACAAAAAAAATACATAAATTGACATAAAATTTAAAAGGAAAAGAATATAGACAAAAAATGAGGATGAAGATCAAAATAAGATTAAAATTTTCCACTTGAGTAATATGGATGGCTCAACTCATCAATATCACACATGACCTCCAAAGTTGGGTTTTTAGCTTAAACGGTGACAGGCTTTATTTTTCATTCTAGCCTATAAACACCAGTAAACCTAACACCATGTTGTTAAAAGTGCACAGTATTTTTTGGAAATGTAAATTCTGACATTATAGAAAACAACAACTTGCAAAATTTTTACACCAGAGCAAGTGAACCAAAGCAATCTTTACTACAATTTAATTGTTCACACCAGACAACCTCATATATCCCCACAGAGGTAAACCTGATCTACCAAAAGTAAAAATGAAAACCACTTTGTCCCTGGTATTTTAAATACAAAGGTAAAAGAGAATGCAGAGGTTTTCCAATAGGAAAGGGGAGCAGGAAAATGAACACAACAAAAATACACATGCTTTGTTTTTTTGTTACAAGGTAGCTTAGACCAGTGGCCTCCAAACTTTTTTACCACAAACCTTATCAGTAAAACAATTTTGAGTATGCACCCACAATATATGTACATTTATAAACAATACCTGTGTAGCACATAATGTACATTAAAAAACATATACAAAAACAGGAAGAAGAAACGGATGTGCTAAAGATGAACTAAGCACTATTTTACTTCTTAATTTTTATTCATTACCGGCCCAAAATACATTTTCCCCACCCCACTGGACTGTCTCTTATACCACTTGGGATACACACACCCCGTGTTGGAGACCACCAGCTTATACTGTCCAAAAGATGAGTGTCATCCTTCTGAAGTGCACTCAATTTCAGAACTTGGTCTTTTATATGTAAGTTGAACAGCTATTTAAAAGGCTCATGAGAACTATACTTGAGATCAGATGAGAAATCTGATCTGAGGTTCATGCTGAAAGAGATTCAGTCTGAATTAACTCTCCACCAAATACAACAGGATTGGGAGAGGAGGTGAAAGGAGAAAAAAAAGATTGTTCTCGTACAAAGCCAAGTCCAAATCCCAAAGATTAAACAAAATCATATGCAGCAATGAAACCAGGCCTGATGTAAAAGGCACCATCTACCACAAAGACAAGGTTCTTCCGTCTCCTGCTTGCTGCAGACAAGAAACCCTTTAGTTTGTCACTATTTTAACATCAATTCGCATCTAAAAGGTGACCAGACAGTGACTGATCACCTCCAGAACACTATTACTTCAGAGGATGCTGACTTTAGCTTGAAGGATGACGCTCTATTGAGAAAACAGCGATGACAATTTATAGGGATAGTTATGTCTTCTAAAATGCTATTACTTTTTGTTAGATCAAACAGTACTTATTTCTTCTAAAATGCTATTACTTTTTGCTAGCTCAAACAGTACTTATTTCTTCTAAAATGCTATTACTTTTTTGCTAGATCAAACAAAATTAGGTGATGTATCCAAGCTGCTGAGAAGAGGGACAGGTTCAGCAGTACTCTTAATGGTTTCTGAGCCATTGGGCCACAAGGTTCCATTTCTATATATGGATAAACAGAAAAAACAAATAAAAATCATGTGCCCAGGAAAGTCAGGAAGACAGACAACACTTTGAGAAAATCAGCCTTACGTTGATCCAACACTCTCAGGGCACATAGTATTAGCTCCCCAAGACAGTCATCAGAAAGACTGAAATTCTTTGTGAGTACAGTTGCCTAAAAAACCCTGGTAAAGTGGCAAGGGAAATTATGGCCCACTTACTAAGCTTACATTTGTTATGAGAGAGTGCTATTTATAATGTCACATGCTGGAACTTGTTCCCAAGCTAGCTAAACCTACATGCTTAATTGGCTCAATAGACAATGCTGCATTGTTAAGACTAATCTCTTCCTACAGGCTACAGTTTCTAAACCATGAAAGCTTTTATACATTTTAATTTTTTCAGCAGTTCTGAAACCAGAAAACTTCAAAATACACATGGACTTATAGACACACAGTATGATACTGACTACCACTAAAATTCACATATCCATATGCAAACTGAGTCATCAGAAAGTCCAAGTATTTTAAAGAACAGAAGCTTAAAGTTGCTATTTCAGACATCCAAGATGGAAGGGACTAAGGAAGAAAAAGCCTGGGAGTATGTTCATGTCAGCATGGAGCAGCAGCTCTCACATCACACTAGATTTTGACTAAGCCACCTTATAAAGTATCTGTTTCAAGTTACTTCCCAAGAGTAAGGTTTTGGGAACTTCTTATTAGTTTAAAGTCTGACAAGTTCACAATTAAGAACCAATTTAAACAAAAATTACCCTGAATGCTGCAGACAGACTGGATTGCCAACTACTGCAGACTACCTTGGTTTTGCACAGTAAACAAGTTTCATGAAGTAATTCAGCCATGAAAAGGAACTCAAGTTTTTAAACATTTGCATACCAACTATCAAAATAATTGCTGAATTTTAGGAATTGAAGTGATTCAATTACTATTTATTTGAAACAGTAAATTGGGCCAATCTCCTTTATAACCAGCTTCAGAAAGCTGAATTTTGATATCTTAGGATCCATCAAGCTATTTTTATTTTTTAATATTCCTTCTGACTCCACCCCAGCCCCAAAATGATGAAAAGAAACAACTTAAGAAAACAGCACTATTAAATCTCAAAATTTCTTGAGTAGCTTTAGGAAAAAATAAAGAAGAAAAATAATTAAACGATGCCTTTTCAAACTACTGACAGATATAAGTGATCAGCAGAACTGAAGTCTTCATAACACTGCCAAGCAACTCTGACAAGAGCACCTGAGTTCTTTAAGTCAATCGTGATCAGCTGCTCTAAATGCCTATAAACCACACAACTACACACACCTAACAGTTACCAAAATACAGAGACTAAAAGTCAAGATAAACATTAAAAGGCATCAGAGTACAGATGTACATATATTTCTCTGTGCAGACTTGCTGTTTAATGAGTTTACCTTTGAAATTTTAATAGTTAATATAATGAAGATTCGTATTTGAACTCCCTCTTTTTGTTGCCAGTATCTCAACAGGATAGCACTCAACAACCAAAACAATCATCCTCTTTAAAAAGCAATGTTTCACTGTAAAGACAGCCTCCAAAAGGATGTATTTACATACATGCAACACTTCTCAAATAACATGACAGCAGGAATGACATGCTGAGCACTGCTGATAAAACAAGTTTTAGATAGTCTCCCATATCTCATGTTTCATTGACTCAAGCTGAAAAGAGCCTTCTAAAACATAGGAAGGTTAAAATAACAACCATCATGGCTTTCCTCTATAATACATCTCCTTCTAATTTGCCCATACCAAGAAGCCATCAGGTTTATGCCGTGGAAGGATAAAACAGCTTTGCAAAAACAATGTATGATTCCCTTTAATCTCAAGGAGTTTTAGGCTGAAGTGGATATGGTCCCACTTGTTTCACTTTTTTCTGATCTTCACAAAAACACCATTATTCAACCTGACTGTAAAAATTGAACGAAAAAGATGTAGATACAAAACAGCTAAATTACTTAAAGAATAAAAAATGGACTCCAAAAAGTCAAACTATGTTGGAAAGATGCTCTTTCAATCGCCACAGGGTCTAATGATATTTTGACAAGACTGCAATTATGCTTCTGTTATAAGAACAGATCTTGTTCTCCACGTCTTGCCAGGATAATACTGTTTTTAATTAATGCTTTTGTTGTGAAGTGTTCCCTCCGGCAGTAATAACTTTTATAATAATTTCAGTATGTAGCATGTATTCCCCCACACCATTTATTCAAAATTTCTCATCATTTGGCCTCACAGATAATGCCCAGTCCCTTGCTTCCCGGAAGGCTTCAAAACATGGCTAACCACTGCCATGCTGAGCAAGACGCTGTTAAAACATGTCTGTGTACGACTGTTTTCCTCTGCTTCCCTCAGGAAGAAAGAAACATTACATGCCTATCAGACTGGCACAACCTCAAGAGAACCAAATTTCCTTATAAACATTAGTCCCAGTTTCACTTTCAGGAAGCAGCACACACATCCTTCTTCTTTTCAAGTAGTTGATACATGCCTTTAGTGTACATTTTAAAGAGTTGCAACCATTGCCAAAGTGTCATACTGCACTGATCTTCAATTATATTTGATGATCACTAAACCTGGGTAAAACAAGACAAGCGCAGCTTTTCTTCCTACAATCCACTGTATAACACACCTCTCAAAAATTTGTAAAGTTATGCTCAAGGAAGTTCCAAACCAGAGTTTCAGCAAACAGGCTATAACTGAAGCTGTGGAGCTACAGACACACATTTATCTGAAGCTTGAGACAAGTACAGTGATGTGTGGGAAATATTATGAAATCCCTGTCAAGAAAACTAGGCCTCAAATTTAATCCACTCATTGTCTCTTTCTACCACAAACAGCTGTGAAGTAACTAACTTGTTTTTGATTTAAATGTTACTAATTAATAAAACATGACTGTCTTATTAACTCCACAAGAAGGTGGGAAGTTTCAAACTAATTCCTATATGCCAATTAAAATTGGCTTTAAAAGATGTTTTGATAGATTGCATTGACTTGAAAAGTCAGTTTACTGCAGGGACTCATTTTTATCTGTCACAATGTCTGACCATTTTCAAGAAAAGAAATTAAAATATTAAATCTCACTTCCACTGAAGTATTCAAACTTTGTGCCTTTTTTTTCCTTAATTAAAAGGTCTCTGAATTTCAGCAGATTCTGTTCTCCAAAGTTTAAGCACTAAAAGCAATAGTATGTTTATACCTTCAACAGAGGGAAGAATTAATGTTACAATTACAAACAAAATTACAAACATTATTTCCACTTATTTTTCATTACTTTTTTATTTCTCTAATAAAACAAATCCAATGCTCTGTCTGATCTCTCAAAAGCAAAATTAATTTCAGAATCCTGTCCCCATTTAATACACAAACAGTTTCACCTGCATGATCTTTGCATGACTTCACTGGAAGTCAACATTTAAACAGACGTCCATTTGTTAAGAATAAATGCACATATTGTCAATAGCAAAACTGATGGATTACATTATATGGCCTTTATCAAGAAGGTCAAACTAGGTGACAGATGTCTCTAGTGTTTCCAGATTCCCTAGCTGTAGATGGAAAGTGCATCTATCTAGAAAGGCATCACTTGAATTTTTTAGCCAGGCTAGATTTGTGTGTTTAGTCTAAAATCTGATGAACTAGTAAGACAACAAGTTTCGTGATTGTGATTTGCAAAAGCAACCAATAAAAGAGTTCCAAGACTTTCAATGTCACAAAAAATGAAGTTATTTAGTATGAACTCTACTTAAACAGCTTAACAGACTAAAACCACCCACACTGAAACAAAAAATGGAATTGTGATTATGTAACTATTTTTAGACTCAAACCTACCACAATGTTGAGCTTTTGCAACCTTAACTACCAATTTCTTTTACACTGCTGACATATTTGCCCAGAAAATAACTACTGTTGGATTTAATCAGAGGTCAAATACAAACCAATAATTAACACAGGCTTTCTTTATAAATGGTTGAATTGCCACAATCAATAGAGATCCACTGATTGCCTCTGAACAGCAGGCTACAAGCTTCGATTAAAGAAATTATCCTTTTGACCCTTCCCCTTTTCTTTCAGGGAAAGCCTTACTGCATTACTCCATTCCCAACATGTTTCTCACAATAAAACAAAACATAATGTTGGAATTAAAATAGACTCATCAAACAGAAGCAGATTGAATAAAGAGTTGAAATACTAGACTTCTGGTAATCAATCTTAATACTATTAATACCAAATCATTTACTAAAGAAGGCAGTATTCAATCTCTAGAAACCTGTAGATTGGCTTCAATTAACCCTACAATCAAAAAGCTTGTATTCTAAAACACAGAAGTATTAAAAGGAAACCAAAACAATTAATTTTTACTGTCTCTCTCCTGTAGTTACTGGGTGACATTACCATCAATGGCATATCTAGTGCTACTAGAAACAAAAAATAGTTCACAACCAAAGTGAAAAGTGCATAATTTAGAACTGAGATCTCTTTCTTTCTGATTTTGTCACACTGGCTAAGCTGTATAGTTACTGTGTAAAGACTATTAAAAAAACCATGAAATTACTTCAAATACAAAAATTTCCAGAATCAGAACTACTACCTTTAGATCTCAGGCACACCTGATAATTCCTACTTTGAGAGAAGTTTCATGCTATACAAAGCCCTTGACTAAATTTACACAAAATATTTAACAGTGCTGTACTTTTTCATTCCAAAGATGTCAGCCACTGAAATTCTGTGTTGAACACCGGGAATTTTAATGGCATTTATTTCTTAAAACATGCTTTTGTGTTACAATTCTGACTTCTGCTTAAAATCAAATTATACGTATTTTGATCTATGTATCTGACTATATACATATGGGAAAATAAAAGGTTTGCAGATGAGTTGAATACATCTTTCTGTAATGAACACATACACTGAAACTACTTGCTCTATCATCATATAGTACGACAGTTAATGAAAGCATTCAAAGTTTACTTTAGTTTTATACAGCACAGCAGTTAAACCAAGCTGGTCAACTGGAAGAACAAGTCATAAATCAAAAAGGGGCCATGTGTAGCAAGAAACAAGGTCATTTTTTACTATTTGAGATGAACTACAACTCCAGTAACTACTTACATAAGGACAAGAGATTTTTAAAAAGGATTGACCTTTAGAAAATTTATAAAATACTACTGTTCACTCACACTTTTAAATGTTTAGCAGAATATCTGAAGACAATGGTACAGGCCTGAATTCTTTGGTATCAGTTCCTCCAAGAATAAACTATGACAAATTCCTTCAGTAGCAGACTTGTACCTACATGTTTCTTGTTTTCTTGTTTCCCTACATCAATTCCTGTTGGTCTAACCCTCAGTATTCTTCACCACCCTGTTTAGCCTACGGCAAACAAAACAGCCACGTGTATTTTCTCAGAAAAAAAAACACAGCAAAAACCCAAGCCCATCCCTCCTTTTAAGCCTCCATATCAAGCCTGACTTTACTACAGGACATAAAGCAGTATCATGCTAATTTTTTCACTAAAAAGCACTGTAGTGTATAAGCATGCCATTGTAATTGCAAACTGTCATTACTACTTGAAACTGAGCTAAATCATTACGTCTTTTATTGCTCCTGTTGAACAACTTTTCTTCAACACAAGAAAGAAATGAAGAAATGCCAACACTGCATTATTTTTCAGTTCCTTTCTATTTCAGTTTCCCTCTAAACCCTCCCTCACGTTACCTGCTGAACGAATTTGAACCTTGCTCTACATTTCGATTTTGCTGGTAAATGTGCTTCAAGAACTTGCAGCATGTTCAGTAACAAAAAATCCAACCAAGAAATAAGAGTGTGGTGTGGATAAAGTTATGAAAAAATGTTATGCATTTACCCTTCTTAATAAAGCTTGCATTTTCTGTGATTTATTCTACTGACACAGACCTTCAGAACATCCGAGACTTTTGCTTACACAGATGTACTTACAAAAAAAGCTTTTGAGAACAGAAAATACTTGTTCTGATTTTACCTGTACCAGAAGCAGTCAGAGTTGCAACAGACCTACTACTTAAGAGTTGTGCTGCTAAATACAATAGTTACAGTGCTAAACATCCCACTTAAATCTAGTACAACTCAGAGTATTCATCAATACCTCACTTTAGATCTAAACCACTCAGCTTTTCTACAAGCTTTTTTTTTCTCCCTCCATTTTATTTTTAGCATGCTTTGATCAAATTATTACTGAGTACAGTTTTGTGCCAACAAGACATTCTAGTGGGAGTCTGTTATAGACCACCCAACCAGGATGCAGAGGCAGATGAAATATTCTCTAAGCAGCTGGGAGAAGTCTCACCATCTCTAGCCCTTATTCTCATGGGGGACTTCAACTTAGCAGATGTCTGCTGGAAGTACAACACAGCAGAGAGGAAACAGTCCAGGATGTTCCTGAAGTCTGTGGAAGAGACTTCCCTGACAGCTGGTGAGGGAGCCAGCTAGGGAAGGTGCCCTGCTGGACCTGCTGTTTGTGAGCACAGAAGGACTGGTGGATGGGTCAGAGGCCGTCTTGGTCACAGCAGTAACAAAATGACAGTTCTCAACTCTCAAAGTAACAAGGAGCATAAGCAGAACTGCCACCACGGACTTACAGAAGGCAGATTTTGGCCTATTCAGGAGCCTAGTTGAGAAAGTCACTTGGGAGGCCATCCTGAAGGGCAAAGGAATGCAGGAAGTCTGGACATCCTTCAGGAAGAAAGTATGAAAGGTGTGGGAACAGGCCATCCCCACGTGGTAAAAAACACAAGCTGTTGATAAAGACTGGCCTGGCTGAACAGGCAGATCTGACCAGAAGTAATGATAAAAAGAATAGTTCGTGACGTTTGGGAGAAGGGGCAGGCAACTCATTAGGACTACAATGATATCATAGGTTATGCAGGGGGAAAATTAGGACCAAAGCACAGCTAGAACTTAAATTGATTACTGCTGCTAAAGACAATAAAAAAATGTTTCTATGAACGCATTAGCAACAAAAAGAGAGCTAAGGAGAATCTCCATCCTTTACTGGAAACATGGAGAAGCACAGTGACAAAGAATGATGAAAACGCTGAGGTACTTAATGCCTTCGTTGCCTCAGCTCCTCTTAATAGTAAGACCAGTTGTTCTCTGAATACCCAGCCCCCAAAGCTGGAAGACTGGGATGGGGAGCAGAATGAAACTCCCATAATCCAAGGAGAAACAGACAGCGAGCTGCTACACCACACAGACACATGTGTCCACGGAATCAAATGGTATCCAACCAAGAGTCCTGAGGGAGCTGGTGGCAATCCTTACCAAGCCACTTTCCATCATCTACCAGCAGCTCTGGCTAACCAGGGAGGTCCTAGTTGACTAAAGGTCAGCAAATGTGATTCCCATCTATGAGAAGAGACAGAGATCTGTGGGACTACAGACCAGTGTGCCTAACCTCAGTGTTAGGAAGGTCATGGAACAGATCATCTTGAGTGCCAACACTCAGCACATGCAGGACAACCAGGGGATCAGGCCCAGCAAGCACAGGTTTGTGGAAGGCAGGTCCTGCTTGACCAACCTGATCTCATCACGTGACCAGGTGACCCTGTCAGTGGATGACAGAAAGGCTGTGGGTTTCATCTACCCAGACTTCAGTAAAGCCTTTGGCACCAATTCCCACAGCATTCTCCTGGAAAAACTGTCTGCTCGTGGCTTGCAGGGGTACATTGTTCACTGGATAAAAACTGCTGGGATGTCTGAGTCCAGAGAGGAGTTGTGAATGGAGTTACATCCAGCTGGCACCCAGTAACAACTGGGGTTCCCAAGGGCTCAGTACTGGGGCCAGTCCTGTTTAATGTATTTACTGATGATGTGGACTAGAAGATCAAGTGTCCACTCAGCAAGTTTGCAGCTGACACCAAATTGGGTGGGAGTGCTGATCTGGTGGCTCTGCAGGACAATCTGGACAGGCTGGATCAATGGGTCAAGGCCAAGTGCTGGGTCCTGCCCTTGGGGTCACAACAACCTCAGGCAGTGCTACAGGGTAGGGGGGCTAGAAAACTGCCTGGTGGAAAAGGACCTGGGGGGGCTGGTCAACAGCTACTAAACATGATCCAGCGTGTGCCCAGGTGGCCAAGAAGGCCAATGGCATCCTGGCCTGGATCAGCAATGGTGTGGCCAGCAGGAGCAGGGCAGTGACCGTCCCCCTGTACTCAGCACTGCTGAGGCCACACCTCCAATCCTGTGTTCAGTTCTGGGCCCCTCACTGCAAGAAAGGCATTGAGGGGCTGGAGCGTGTCCAGAGAAGCTGGGGAAGGGTCTGGAACAGAAATCCTATGAGGAGTAGCTGAGGGAGCTGGGGTTGTTTAGCCTGGAGAAAAGGTGGCTCAGGGAGGAGCTTATCACTCCCTACAACTGCCTGAAAGGAGGGTGTAGCCAGGTGGGGGTCCATCTCTTCTCCCAGGTAACAAGTGAAAAGACAAGAGGAAAGAGCCTCAAGTTGTGCCAGGGGAGGTCTATTTTGGGTATCAGGAAAAATTTACTCACTGAAAGGGTTGTCAAGCATTGGGACAGGCTGTCCAGGGAAGTGGTGGAGTCGCCAAGCCCGGAGGTGTTTATTTAAAATACATGTAAACGTGGCACTTTGGGATAGTGAACACAGTGGTGGCAGGTTAGCAGTTGGGCTCCGTGACCTTAGAGGTCCTTTCCAACTAAGATGATTCCATGATTAAAAGTCAGTTGTAGATCTGTCATTAGTTCAGTCCAGTACGTTTCTTTTTACAGTATCTAATACCAGGCGTACAAAATTTACACTGCTAAGAAACTAAAATTAGTATTTTGTTCCCTCAATGAAGGTTACCTACAGTAACATTATTCATTTTGTGCACATTTTAGATCTTGTTAATGGCTTGAACAAGCTGAAAGTCAGCTGGGCACTTGCAGGCTTTAAAATCAACACTTACATGCAGTGACAAAAATCCAAGTTGTCTTCCTCCCAGCACTCCTCCAAAAACCCACACTATTTCAGATCTTCTGGTTAAGCTAGAAGTTTTTGACTCTGATAAATTACAAAGAAACAGAAGATTCTATACAAAGGCAACAACACAATTTTATTTCAGAACAGTTTTATTAGCACATCATCTTCGATAGCACATATCATGTGAGCTAATGGCTCAATTCAATGTTCAAGTTTTTTAATTTAAGGAAAAAAAAAACCCAACCAAAAACCCCAAAACCACAAACCAAAAAAAAAAAAAAAAACCAAACAAACAAAAAAAACCACCAAAAAAACTAACCACAAAACCACCACCCACACCCCTTGCTGATTTCAGCTGAATTTAGTTCACACATCAAATCTGTAATTGCAGCAAAGCCAAGTTTATGCATATTGTTAGAATAAAACCAAGCTCAGACTTCAATGAATTAGCTACAGAATGAATACTGGATCACAGCCAAGTATAATACTTATCAAGCATTAAAGTATGCTTTTTTTCTGGACTGTCCTTTTATTTTTAGTTGCCAGTCCTAACTAACCAAGATGTGTATTCGTGAGATCGGAAGAACCACTGTGTCACCCTAGTCCAGTTTCTATGACAAAGGAAGGTGGTAATTCTACACAGATGGCTGCAATAAAACTTGAAGAAGTTTACAAGCCAGACAAACATGACTGCTTTTTAATGTTTTTTCCTCCATATGCCTCACTAAAAACTCCTTTCCCCCATTATTTTTCTGCTGCTTATAAACTTCATATTAAGCTACATATTAATGCATGGGTTTATTTACTAAAAAGAAACCAAAACCACCAACAATGACCCCCCTGAAAATCCCCATCTAAACCAAAGATTTGTTATACGAATTTATCTATACTATTTCCTCTGTCCCCCACTGATGTACCAGATATTCGACCCAGAAGACTGACATTTTCAGTTAGACACCAAAGCAGACCATCTTACACCATGTTCCAGGCTACTCCATTCAGTGAGACCCGTGCTTCTATAAACAGCACAAAAATGCAAATTCCATGAACAGAAGATTATGATCATATAACAGAAGATCATGATCACCTACAGGAGCTTAAAAACAAGGGAGGTCCTTGGTATTTTTGAACCAAATACCTCAAAATATAATTTTAAGAGTGAAATTCTGTATACTTTTTAAACTGACTTCTTGAAGACTGCAGTCAATCAGCTCTCTGAATTTTAGATTAAGGATTGCTACATTTGTTGAGCATCACCTTATCTGATACGATGTGCATAAAGATTAACAGAAAAACCTAAGGACCCCTTTTCTGGAGGTTCATAAGAAAATCTGGATTCAAGACAGACAAGAATAAACATTACGCCTCATTACTCACTCTTGCAATGACTACGTCTAATAGCCACAATGAACTTCTTAACAAGAAGAGTTACAACAGAACACTGCTTAGAAGCCTTAGTAAAGAATTTAAAAGTAACATTTCAATAAAGCCTTAAAAGAATGTATGTTGTTTCTCCTGTACATGTAGGTTTAAGTTCAGTTATTATAAAGTTCATTAAAATATTGATTGCATCGTAGGGTAGGAGAGTAAAAACAGCATCAGTTAAACGTAAAATATATTTATTACAGACAAAACAAATGGATCAAATACTCACTGAAACTGCCCAGAACAAGGCAATACAGAATTCACCTGTCTGTCCACAGGAAATGGTAACCATGTGATTTTGAATTGCAGAGAATAGTAGTGACAGTAAATGTAAAAAATAAGCAAACTGTACAACAAAAACCCAACACACACTCCTCCCACAAAACCCCAAACCAAAATCCATAACCCACCACACAACCAACAAGCTCCTCCTCTAAACCCCCCATCCCATTCAGTACACTCCAAGTGTAAATGAAAACAGCTCCAAAATTGCATTTGGTCTTCTAGGAAAATATTACTGAAAACATGGGGGATGAATAAATAATATTAATTGATTGCATAATTTACTAGCTCTGCTAAGTCACCAACATTGTACAAATTATTTAAAATCTCTAAGAACATAAAGTATTTGGTTCATGATTATATTGAATTTTAGACAAATAATACTAAATTCCTTCAAAAACACTTTATGGAATACAGGCTTGTTCTGACAAAAAGGTACAACTAGATTCTGATGTCAGATGGAATGACTCTACATGCATCTCTCTTTAGTGCCATCACTGATTTGAGGCTTAATTAACTCTCAGGAAGCATCTACCTCACTTCCTCCTCTGAGCAGTCACACCATGACCGGATCAGAGAATGGGGCCAGTTGAAAAAATACAATCACAGAAAAAACTGATATATGGCTTATGACATAACTACACAAGAACTATGCACAGCTTCAGCTACAAAACTCAGAGAGGCTGCCTCCAACAAAGACTATAAACAAAGCTTGCTTTCACTTTTCAAACTCAACCCGTTCTAACGTCTTTAACCTCATTAGGCTCTGCTGTCTTCTCATGACTTATTCACATCCCATCTGCCATGACAAGTTCAACAACTGAAAGGGAAAAATTAAGACTGGCTGTAGCACCAAGAATCAGGGAGTACCACTGCTGACAAAAGACCATCCCCGTGTAGCAATGTGATGAGCTCACATTACAGGCACACTACCGGAATTGGATGTGAAGTCAGTGCTGTAAGACTTCTTTCCAAAATCAAACTACAAGATAGGCTTTCCCAATGGAAATAGGCTTCTCTCTGTTCTATCTAGTTTCCTCTTCTCAGTTCTAGCTTGTTCAGAAACCCGTAATTACAGTACACTGAGAGAGAGTACAAATACAGAGTATGATTTCATAGAAAAAGAGCAATTTTTTCTATTTTGAATAGGATTCCCTGCTATTATGACTTAACACGCTGTACCATTTAAGAAACCATGTCATATGCTGGCTAAAATGCAATTACTGTATTACACATCCAGAGCTTCATGAAATTTAAAAGAAATTGCATAAATATGATCACAACCGTAAGCAAAAACCAAGAAAATTGATATATGTCAACCAGGACAAGTAAGGCAGATCTCTGGATGAATTACTGAATACAAACCACACTGTAGAGTACAGTACAGTCATTTGGAGAACTTAACGTAAGATGGTCATGGGATATCACAACACAGGACTAACTTAAGTATATGAAACAGACTGAGAAAATGTAGTAGGCTGACCCTGGCTGGCCACCAAGTGCCTACCAAAGCCACTCATATCGCTCCTCCTCAGCCCAAGAGAAAATATAACAAAAGTCTCATGGGTTGAGGTAAGGGCAGAGAGAGATCACTCACCAGCTACTGTCACAGGCAAAACACGTGACGCAGGGAAACAAGTTCAATTTACTGCCAATCAAATCAGATTGGGATAGTGAGAAATAAAAATAAAATTAAAAAAAACACCTCTACCCTACTCTTCTTTCTCCCTGGACCCGACTTCACTTCTGATTTCTCTATTTCCTCCCTGACAGCAGCAGGGAATGGGGGCTGCTGTCAGTTCATCACTGACACTGTCTCCTAAGGGGAAGGAGCCCTGCTCCAGTGTAGAGTCTCTCCCATGGGACGCAGCCCTTCACTAACAGCTCCCGCATGGTATCTACCCATAGGCTGCAGTTTGTCATGAACTGCTCCAGTGTGGGTCCCCCCCACAGTGTGGGGGTTCTCTTCAGGAACAGTCTGCTCCAGTGTATGATGCCCCATGGGCTCACAAGTCCTGCCAGCAAACCTGCTCCAGTGTGGCCTTCTTTCTCCATGGAGCCACAGGTCCTGCCAGAAGCCTGTTCCAGTGTGGGCTTCCCATGGGGTCACAGCCTCCTTCAGGCATCCACCTGGTCTGGCATGAGGTCCTGCACAGGCTGCAGGTGAATCTCTGCATCCCCTTGGACATCCAGGGGCTGTAGGGGCACAGCTGCCTCACCATGGGCTGCAGCAGGAACTGCAGGGGAATCCCAGCTCCAGAGGCTGGAGCACTTCCTGCCCCTCCTCCTGTACTGACCTTGGGGTCTGCAGAGCTGTTCCTCTCACATATTCTCACTCCTCTCTTCAGCTATTGCTGTTCTGCAGCAGTTTTTTCCCCTTCTTCTTAAATACGTTATTCCAAAAGAACTACCGCAGTCACGGATGGGCTCGGTCTTCACCAGCTTCTTAGAGCCAGATGGCACTGGCTCTGTGAGACATGGAGGAAGCTCCTAGTAACTTCTCAAAGAAATCATCCCTGTAGCCCCCCCGCTATGAAAATCCTGTTATGCAAACCCAATATAGCAACTTCCTTAATCGCCTTTTTTTTTTAAACTTTTTTTTTTAAATATGAAATAAATATTAAATAAAACATATTTTTTTTAAATATGACCTAAAGAATGACATTTATTTCTTTTGGCTACTAAAGAAACTTCAGCCCCTTAAAAAAAATCATTGTGTCCATCAGGAGCTACACTAGATATTTTGCTGTGCTGCAGAGAAATAATCTTATAAAGGACCATTTTAATAGGAAGAAGTAAGGATGTGGTATCTCCAGCCTTGGATGTTTTCCAGACTTGGCTTAACAGTCACTTCTGACCTGATTAAGCTTTAGCAACATTTGAGTGCTTTCAAGCAGAAGGCTGGATGGATGACCAACATTCACCAAGTACTAGGTCAGACAGATAATAATAAAGACACTAATGGTTGTGTTTTCGAACTTTGGGGAAAAAAAAGAGAAAAAAACCCCAAACCATGTCTAGAAAACTTGGTAGATTCACGGCTCTTTGAACTTCCAGTCAACTTAAGACCCTAACAATGCTGAATTGTCTATGCAGAATTAATCAACCTTTACTGGTGTGAGAAGAAAGCTTCCACTGAGCTAATTACTCACGTGTTTCTCCAACTCAGATAACCATCCCTTATTATCTATTTACAATTGCCACATTTGAAACAATATATTCAATATCACAAAATCTGTTACAGATGGTTGACAATCTTTTAAAAAATCACAACTCTGAAGAGCCAAATACTTCTCTTTTGATTACTGAACTGTTGTGCTACGTAGACATACTGCATGACACAGAAAAATATGGTGTAAGCATCTGGTATTCAAATACTAGGAAGCAAAGCATGGTATAAGCAGAAGTGGTTTTGTAGCAAAACTTAGGAGAATATCAAATGACAGTTCCAAAATATGGTTGAGACTGACATTGTTTCAGCATCACTGAAACTGAGTATATGAAGAAACATAAGCCATCTTCCAAATACACTGCCACTGCTCACTTCTCTAATCACATTTCCATTCAGCTCAAGACCTATATATATTGAATAGGTCCAGTACATCTAGCAAGTCATTTAGTACGTGTACTATCATCCACAAAATGTCTTGTTCTAGAAATTAATCGTGCTTGGGTATTTTAAAGCACATACACATCATTTTATCACCAGCATAATTCCATTTGGTTGCTCCCAAAAATAAGCCAGACGCAAGTGCAAATGACTTTTCTCTTTCAAGGTGAATGCACCAACAGAATTATTTGCATCCCAGCATTCATACAGAAGGCTCACCTTCTGGAGACAAAGCAATCATAGCAGGCATTAAGCTTCATAAACCAAAGACTACAAGATCTGATTAGGAACAGCAAGTATTGTTGGTTTTTACTAAAACAAAAGGCAGCTACAGGATGAGGATAGGTCCTGATATGACACGAAGAAATAGTTACCAGTAAGAAACTATAAAGCAAACACGCAGCACTAGGAAGGAGGAATCAGCAGCTCCTGAACCAGAGGTAGGACTCTGGTAAACTTCCACAGGGGCCTATACACTAGAATCTACCCAAGAGAAAGCAACAGCACCACCACAGTTCCCCAATGATACAAATCTACTTTTAGTCAACTGCTAACTGCAAAGAACTGGGGAGAAAAAAAATATATATAGAGCAAAAGGACAAGTGGCAGTAAGAATAAATTGAGTATTTTTCAGATGAAAGGTTCAGAATAGTGAATGCTGCAAAACATTCCTAACCTTTCATTTGAAAAATAACAAAAACTGGAAAACACATGAGTTACGGATATGAAAAAGATGGGTTGCAGGGATAAGTGAAAAAAGCTTCTATTCCAGGAAAATCCAGCAGGTAAGGACTCTTCAAATTTCAAAAGAAGTAATTTTCAGAGGACAATACAGCAATCTTGAGCTGTATCAACTGTTCACTGTCACATTTAAAGTAAGATAAATATGTATCAACTGTTCACTGTCACATTTAAAGTAAGAACTGGGTACCACTGAATGCAGCTTATGGGAGCCAAGCTTAGTAGAGATGGAAGGCGTTTCTTCACACAGTGGAGAGACAACCAGTGAGACAGACTCCTTGCCGAAGCATGCAGCCAATGGTGAAAGCGACTTCAAAGGGAGACAACACAAGTCTTGGAGGACAGTTGGAAGCCAGGAGAGTTCTCAGAGAAGAGTATCTGCTTGAAGAGTATATGCTTGCCTTGTTTAGTCTTTCCAATAAGTTTGCTCATGACCACTACTAGCAACAAGATAGTTACCTGGACAGGCACCTGGACTCAGTTTGCATAAATGGGGGCAGTTTCAAGTGATGCTGTTAACAAGCTCTCTTACAAAAGCAACACCGGCAGGGCCCAGCAGTTCCTAGATTTTAAAACTCAACACCTTGAGCATCTCCAGCATCTCAAGAACAGCAAGAGGAGGCTTAGGGAGAACAGCATAGCTACTTGCACTGCATCCCTACCACCAGCATTGCTGGTTTTTATCTTCACTTCTATCACGTATTATCTTTTGATTTTTTTCCTTCACCTGATAACTGCAAGTATACACTACATGTGTTACTCAGAAACACATCTCTATCATAAACAACACAACACTACAGTCTGATTCTGCAGTTCAGCCTTGCTGTAGGATCCACTAGCACTACTCTAGAATGCTGGGCACCAACATGAGCTAAACAGCCTAATAGCTTTGACAAATAAATGTTCTTTTCTTTAGCAGAAATATTGCTTCAAATGGTATGCGAGATTTATGCTAACCCAAATGAAAACCGACTAGTCCTAACGAAGTGCAAATGGAAAGACTGTTTTATAAAGCAGTGTGACAGCACCAGTTACTACTGCACTGCAGTCTGTATATATTAATTTTGTAAAACTTTTTGGAGTTTGCTTACAAGAATTTGCATCTTTATTCTTCGGCAACTTGCAGAACAGACAAGATTTATAGCTGGAAGTCACGAACTGAACTGCATCCTATACAATAGAATAACACCTTTTATCTAAAGTGTATCTTGCAGTTTGACTAGATGAAGAGACACGGTACATGCATAAATACCTGCATATGGTAGTTGAGACTGGTGGGTGTGTAACTGAATGGTTACATTCAGTTTTTATATACTTCAAGTGAGTATTCTAAGGTCTGTAAGTTCATGCCCCAGCTGCAAGTAAGGGCAGTAACAATCAAATATATTTATCAGGAGAAACCAGAGAGAAGTTAGTTATATAAGCTATGTAAGTTATAAGAAGCAAAAGCACCATGCATTAGCAAAACCGTAGGTTTGTTTGTATCTTTCACATAAAGAATTTTATGAAGTTATAGGCAAATTATGCACAGATCCTGGCAAAGTAAGAAGCATCAACACTAGAATCTCCTGTATTTCAAATAAATTCCATACGAACATGCATGCATGTTAGCATGCACAAAACAAGAGCTCAACAGTTTCTTGTGAGGATAAAAGAATTCTTCCCATGAACTGATTCACATAAAATTTATCCATGACAAAAGTCAGCAATTTTCATTTTATTGCAAGTCCTTCAACTGTTTGGTAAGTTAGCTGTTACCTTGGCTTAGAAACCACTTGAAATCCTCCCCCTTAGGTTTCAGAGAGCAAGCATTTGAGGTCATTTTAAAAAGGTAAAGCTTGGCATAGACAGGAGCCTACACTTCTATTCCAACAATATTGCAAAGCAAAGGAATCAATTAAAGTTCATACACCATCACAGAATAAAAAGGATTCAGACTGTAGCTGTCAGCAAAAGCTACACAAATAATTGCACCAGAAGAAAAAAAAAAAAGCATCCCCCTTCTGCTTCCCTGCTCCCTACTCCAATGCAATACTAAAACTCTAAGTTGGAAAATGAGTACCACAATTATGAAGCCGATTCATAGATTAATTTTTCCTGGATACATTACCACATACAACTGAAATTTAATTCATTAAGAAAACAATGAACTGTCCAAGTTCCTCAACAAATTTGCATAACACAGAACTGACCATGTCAGGACCCATCTGACAGCATAATAAAAAAATGGGGACAATTTTGAATTGCAAACTACTTTTTAAAAGCATGTAATTAGGACTTCCTTTGACCTTGCTAACATAGATGCTAAAACGTTAATTCTTAACTAACTGTTTATGCTAAGGTCTGTTTCACATTTTCTCTTCCTTATGCCTAACCAACGTCTAAATTACCAGGATATTGTAAAATATCCAAGAGACTTTTTTCCTGCTATTAGTCGTTACAGGAAAAATAAAAAGACAAAGCCAAACCCTCACAATCACAAACATTAACAGTTCTAGCACTACAAATCCGAAAGCTCCTGCCCTCTGTTACTTACTAATTATTTGGTTCCAAAATCTAAGGTCTGCTTAGTCTTAGAATTAAAATCTCATGAAAAATGAAAACCTGAAATACCAGTTATGAAAGAGAATGCTTACTTCAGTTCAAATGTTATACTCACTGGCCAGAAGTAAGTGGTATACACAGACAGAAATTAAGTGTGTATGTGTTTAGAGACCGAAGGTATAAAAATGAAACACAGGTCCACACTGATGATAACATAATTCTGTCAACAGCAGCATGATAAAAAGCTCTCAAAAATCTATCCATACATGAACTAGAACACAGGCGGTTTTATCTTAGTCAGGCACTTGTGTACAAAACCCTGTAACCACATAATGTACTATTAACTGTTTTCACTGAAAACTGGAAGTATTTAAAACATTTCACTGTTAAAAGAGTACAATTCATCATGACTCGAAGACCATCACAGAAGTCCAGTTACAGCACAGTATTACTTTTTCCTGCAAACATGTTTTTCTTATATATACAAAAAAGACCACTAAAGATGGCATAGAACACACTTCAAAGCAACTCTGTCACAGCCTTTTGCGTATCAGATTACACCTTTTTAAGTATATATATTTCATATCCTTAACTCATGCAAAGCTGGCTGCTCTGAGAGTGACAAAAGTTTTGTAAATAAAAATCACTACCGATATATGTGTTCACTGGACATTTAGGTCTATTAACCATATTAACTATACCAACAGCATAGTTGGCAAACACAAGAAGAAATTTCTCTTTTACTCTATTTTTCACCATTCCAAAGAGACTACATGAAATGTTGCAATCGAAGTAATTGCAGAGGACTTGCCAACCAAGCTTTTCAAGTAAGTACAACAAATTGGAAAAAAATAACTGAGAAGCGAGATCCAGTAAGAAAATATACCTGTGAGTTGCACTTATTTCCTTTACTCAAAGAATTCCATTTTGCCTATAAATCTATGCTTCTTTGCTGTCAGATGCTTTATTCAGCCATAGATGTCTAACTCGATAATATATCCAGTAAAGGCAAAAAGTTGACTTGCAACAAGGGAATCAGAAAGGGAAAGGCATCCTTGAAGTTGTAACACTGTTTAAACAAATCTGTGTAGTGCAGACAGACTTCCAACAAAGTTCTCAATAAATCAGAACTCACTGGAGATAAACTAGCAATAGTAAATGACCTTTATTTGACTTTCCTATAAAACAATTCAGCAGAAAAAAACTGGCTTCACAACCTCAGTGTAATGATCAGTAACTATACGGAAGCCCTTACACTGATCTAAGTTACCAAATAACATATCAGAGACTCAACATAAGGGATCTGGTCTTTCACTACAATGCACCAAAGCCTCGTTAGCAAAATTAAAGCAAAGTCCAAGACTGTTTTCGAGACAGCTTTGTCTCCATAGCAACTGACGAGTGACAGGCAGTATACCAGTAAAAGTCTTACTTTACAAGGCAGCTTTATATTATTACCGTAACTTAACCAGCAATTTAGAATACTTGCCTGAAACACAGCCTGAAGTAACTTAGTTAAAAGCCAAATAAAATAGCAGCAGAGTGAATCCCAGAAAACAGACTCCAAGAAGCACTTCAGGAGGCCATGAAACAGCGACAAAGCTTAGTCACGCCTTACAAAAACTTTTGTTCTCCAAAAAAACTAAGTTTTATTCAGCAAAAAGCAGCTATGAGGTACCATTTTTGTATTAAACACAAATTTCCCCCATGCTGTAGATTCCTATTCAAATGTTTAACAAAAAAATAGGGTTCATCTGGTAAATTTCCCAATAGAGCCTGACATCAAATTCAGGTTAATCAAACTGTTTCGGGGACAGTGTCGAGCCAGTACAAAGCATCTATCTGTTAACACTGCAGTACAACATTCCCCCAAGAATTTGTTTCCCATCATGCTAATCATGCTGTTAAATTTCCCCTAGGCACAATTCTATCATTCTCTTAGGCCAACTACATGGTAGCCTGCCTCTATCTTAGGGGCACCTACCAGAGGACTGCTACTCACAGACATCTCCTGTAAATTTCCTGCATTTAACCAAGTGAAATTTTCTTTAGAATTTACATGAGAAACTGAGTCAGGTAAATATCGGCCTTTACACAATCACTCACAGCTTGTTGCCAAGGTGGGGGAGAGAAAAAAAAAAGGAGAGAAAAAAAAAAAGAGAGAAAAAAAAAAAGAGAGAAAAAAAAAAAGAGAGAAAAAAAAAAAGAGAGAAAAAAAAAAAGAGAGAAAAAAAAAAAGAGAAAAAAAAAAAGAAGAGGAAAAAACCCACACCTTGAAAAAAGGAACAACATTTACTTAAATAGCAAAAGACACCAAGTTCCACCATTATTGAGTTTTACTGCATAGGTATATGAGAACTGTACAAACAATAAATGCAAGTATGTTGGAATGTATAAAAACACCAGGACACAACATGAGAACTGAGCAGCTATCAGTTTTAAAAGGTTAAACTAAATCTAATTACATCATCTGAATTTGTTCCCAGCTACGAAGATAAACACATGCAGTGCTCTGGCCACATATAAAAAGAAGACAAACATCCCTAGTTTTGGCTGACAGACCTCTGTTGCTGTTTACCTCATTTTTGGGCTTTTTTCTTTGGCTGGTTGCAGAGGAGCGGTGTCTAGTCTTAATCAAGATTGCCTGTAACTCAGATTAGTTTTAACAGTTAATCTTGTACCTCAGCACAGAGCAACACCTCCTGCCCTCCTGGGCACCACCCTCTAAGTGCTCACATCCAGTGCTTATGCCCGATATGTGAACATGCGTCTTCGAGAGCAACAGGAACTCTGCTTTAATTTTACATGGGACTTAATTCCTGTCCTGACGCTAAATATTTCAGCACTCCCAGTGCTAATAAGTTACTTTCTTTGAGGGTTTAGTCTAAAACCATACAGAGTGAAAAATCCAATTTGGTTGCTGTGTCAGCTTTCAAAAATTTGCAGCTGTCATGCCACAATTGCAGAGGGAAATTGAGCAAAGTATAAATGGCAGCTTTACATTTTGAATTTTAAAGCTACTGGGTTTTTTGATTTCCAGAAAGAGAAAGATCAGAGAGTAAGAGATGAATCTTGTAAAAGTTGGTATGATTTTACCCAAACATGCACTGAACAGTTCAGTAGCATTTACCCAATAGAAGCTTTTTGCAAAAATATGGTGTAGTAGTGCTCAGTCTTGCATTCATGGGAATTTTCAAATTAACATTCTTTTATTATTTTACTACTTTCTATCAATCAGGAATTTCCATCATGTGTCTGATGGGTTACAGACTACCTTATGCTACAAGCCAGATAACTACGAAAAACCCCACTACTGTAATTCTTTGCCATCTTCCACATACAGAAGAATAAAAGGCATAAGGATAAAAATCCAGAAGACATTCATCTTGATTTATATCAAATTCTTTTTTGTTTTTAGAAGTCAAGACTTCAGAAAACAGAGGTAGCTCCATAGCAGTGTAACTGCACCCACAGAGCTAAAGGCTACCACTCTGAATCAAATATAACCGGACAAAATATTTACTAAGCAGAATTGCAGAAGCATTTTTTTTAAACTCAAAATTCTGATTAAACTTGTATTAGAAGACTCTTCTTATTAATAATCAGAGATACTTTAATATTTTTAATTACAAAAGACTGGTTAAGACTTGGTCGCACTTACAGCTTTCAACATAATAAAATGTTTTCAGATCACCAGTAAGATAAAACTGATCTCAAATTTGATTCAGGAGATAGAAAGGCAGTGCTACAAAGTAGTATGAGATACCTAAAGCATATAACCCTCAAATCAGACACTACAAAGCACTAAGACTACTTTTATGTGAGAGACGTGAAAGACAAAACCCATGGGAAGAAGAAAGGTACAGAACAACAACTAATTCAAGAAAAAAAATCCTCAGAGGTAATTTAATTATTAACTTCCAACTAGGCGCCACGGGTGCTATGTTTTCGCCAGTTCTATTTTATTCTGAAGATAATAAATTTCAATATGCTTATAAATAAAAAGAAAATACATTAGTGAAAACCACAAGAGATGTTTTTGGTTTACCTGAAATCATATCTACTAAACTGCTTTTCTGAACAGTCTTATAAAATCACCTGGTACAGCAGGGTATTGAATGCACAGATATCTTTGTTTGACCAAACATAAGAAGATGTGTGCCACTGCTTTCACTAATGCCCAGTCTCGGTGCTAACACAAATGAGGCAGGTTTGCCCTTATTCTTCCTTGGCCCTTTCAAAGATATCAAAATCTTCAGTGGAATTGCAAAATTCGAAATAACTTGTGTTATTGTTCTTTCATAGGACTCTTCAAAGTAAGAGGCAGAAGGAAAAATACACACTTTGTAGTACTGCGACTGTCCTCCCTTAAATTGTCAAAAACACACCACAGCAAGCTTTCCTTTGAAAGTGTTTTAACTAATGTTTTTCCTTTGTTCTTAATGTTCTTAAACTGACAGTGTCCACACTGCCATTTTTTTCACAGCTTTTTCTAGGTAGAAATACGTAGATCTTTGATCTTTTGAGTATTTTCTTAAACAGTCAAATCATCAATATAAAAATGCAACTAACTTGACATATTACAAATAAAATGCAGCAACCAAAGATCTTCAAAAGTGGAGAAGCCCATCAAAAGCAGTGGCTGCAGTTTTGGCTTCCAACAGTACTGCTATTTACTGACCAGCTTGCCTGAACTATAGAATTATAAACACAATAAGTCATACTGATGACTCTGAATATGTACTTCCACAGTAAATTAAGGTCCTCAAAAAAATATGCAGCTGTGGCTGCAGTTTTTCCAATTAACATCTTTTGTCCTTGAAAACTAAGATACTTTGGTGGGGTGGGGAGACTGAGGGGAGCAGAGGATATTGGTAGCTCCAGTCAGGGGTAAAAACAGGATGCAAGAGAAATTTAACAGCATCACTGGATATTTTTCATGTGTGACATGGGGAAATTAAAAAAAAAAAAAAAAGCAAAAATCAGAGCAACAAACTTCCCTGTTGTCTTAAAACTATTTGGTTTCATAACATCCAAAGCCATACCTCTGTATGGAGCACATGAGAAATGTGTAACAGCAATCTTTTTTTCTGCCAGATGGATAAACACCTCAAACACACCCACAAACACTAATGAAAACCACCTTGGCCTCCTTCAGGAAGTCATTCAACACTTCACTGAAAAAAAAGGAAGTTGTTGATAAACTGCTTGCAAGAACTACTTCCTGTAGGAAAAATAATTACAAGACTTGTTTGCTGGACAATCAGTTAACTTTTCCTCACCCTACAACATGAGAAGAGGGATCAACAAGTTCTGTACGAATTAAAAGCATTAACTCTAATTCAAAATGATACAAGAGTAATTCTAAAACTGAGCAAAATTAGTTTTTTCTTTCTGCAAGCTGTTGTCTGCTACTCCCATGGCACACTATCTTTTGCCTCGAGAGCGATCCCCTATCTTTCTGCACAGTTCACTGAAATGTCAAGCAGCAGCTGGCTAACAGGAAGCGGTTAAAAAGCAATGCAATTGACATCACCACACAAACCAAGTTCGGCTTTTTTTCTGTATGTTTAAGAATGGGCTAAAGCTACCGCACACCAGTGAGAGATGACTCAGATGTGACCACGTACTAACCAGGCAAGTCTTAACTTAGGAGCTCCACTGAAGGAGCAGTATCAATACAAAATAGTTTTACCAGCTGTATAGTAAGCAGGCCTTAACCCACTGCTCAGAATCATGGCTAATGGAAAATTAAACTCAGCAGTACTACTCATAACAGTGAGATGAATGCTAATGAGTGGAATTCTGGCAAATCATATGTTGGGCATTCATACATAAGGGGGTCTATTTATCCAGATGACAAACTAATTTACAAGAGTAGTTCTGGTTCAAACCCTACAGTGCCACTCTCACCTTCTTTTAATATGCATGGATACATGGGGTGTGTATATAAAATATCTGGCCGAATAGCTCTGTGCATCTATCTATATATATATACACATACAGAGAAATGATTAAGTATTTTCTCTCCCATAAACACTATTTTAATACTGTTTGCAGTGCTTGACCCACTGATTAGTGGAAGTGACTGTAATTCCAGAGTGTATTAAGTACAGTACTCAATTTTGAGTTATTCTCTTTGCACTGTAGCATATGATGATAACTATAACCATAAGGCTTATTGACATCTGGAAAAAATCGAATATTGTTACCTATTCTGCAAAGATCTTTCTAGAGCCTGATTACCAGACTGCTCACGGAGTGACTACAGAACAGAGCAAGTGGAAACAAAGAGCAATGCAGCCAATCAAAAAAAAAAGCTGAGTACTTGGAAGAGACATCAAAAATCTGCATATGGTAGAAGGAACCACATTAAATGTATTTAGAGTCAGAAATCTTAGTACTCGCACTTCAAGCAAATGTTTAAGGTATAACCAGGCAAGATGTGAGTTTCAGCGGGCTTGTAGGTGTGAGATAGAACTTACCACTCATCACTGAAAAAAGCTTTTAGTATACAAACTTGCTACACAAAACTAGTCTTACATTTCTTTGGATTTCCTACACATACAGAGCAAACATTTTGCTAGTACTTTGAACGCTTCTTACAAATCTTAACAAACTCCAATGAAGTTGGTGGATCTCACCTGGAGATAGTATTAAGCAACCTTTTTACGAACAAATGTTCTTCAAGTGTGAACAGAGCTGTCCTCATTAGACTCTCTCATACCACAGCATCACCCAGGGAAAGCCAAAAGGAAACAGCCCATTACACTATTTAAAATCTCCCAAGGTCGGCATGTGACCCAGCAGGGAGAGGCTCAAAAAGTACAGACTTTATTTTTCTTCCTAACAACCTGATTTGTTTCCACTCCTTTCCCCTTCAAGACACATCCTTCACAGCTAGCAGCTCTTTCAATCATTTACTTTGGATGTCTGCTTGAGAACAAACGATCTTGCTCATGCAGATGAGTTTGCCAGACTTGTGTGTACTTTCCAGTCTCAGACTCTTTATTGTTCTTGCTGAAACCTGACCCTTTGAAATGGATACCAGGACACCAAGAAAGGACAAAAAAACTTGCAGAAGAAAAAGAAAAGATTTTTGTGGTAATAATCAAACTGCAGAAAAAGCTTTCCAAGAATAAATCTTTCATTTTGATTTCATCTGAATGAGCCCAATTTAAAAAACTCATTACAAGAGCAGGAAGACATTTTTCATCTCTTAAACTGTTTCAGTTCTGTAAAATTGACAGTGCTATCAAAAACAAACACTTGTGGCAGTAAAACTTAAAAACCAAATATCTATTTTTCATGCTTCACAAGCTGCTCTTCAAGAGCTCTCACTAACACAGTCAAAACAAAAGTTTGCTTTTCATTTCAAAACTCATTCTGTTCTTTCCTCAAGGTTCAATGAGCTACAGTTCTCAAATGGCATAAACATACACAGTTCAAAAAAATCTTCTACTTGTGCCTGCTGAAGGGCTCATATTGTAGAACACACTGATCTGTTAAACTTCACCAAAGAAAACATCACATCTTCAAGATCTATAGCTAATGCTTATTTTCACATTTCTAATAGAGAATGATTGTTCTCAGAAAGGAACCTTCAGGCTCAAATAATTCCAGACAACTACTGCAACCTCTTTTTGGTTGAGAAATAAAAAACCCTAATTTCTCTGTATGGAAATACCAATGCTACAGGAACAAGAAACATTTTTAAGAAGTTCTGCAAGTTCAATTTTCATTGTAGACAACGTAAATTTGTTTTTGAAGCTACAAGGTTAACTACTTATATCAGATGCATGTATTAATCACAATGTTTGAGCAAGAAAGGTAGGGATAAAGATGTTTTTCTTGGCTGAAACAAGTTTAACATAAGTAACACAGTGTTACCTCTCCCCACCCTGCAAATGACATATAATGGGTTATTTAGAGACTTGCTGTTAAATAAAAAGTTCAAATTATAGTCAAAATATTTGAGGGCAAATTATGGTCTTGGTGGGCACATTTTGAGAAAGAAAGACAAGCTCCTGCTGTTTTAGAAAACTGCACAGAATAAAAGAAAATGCTTCCTGATGGATTGGGTGAAACATGGATGGCACATGTAACTTTTCTTCAGTTATGGAAAAGGTGATACTAATTTCACTGTGTGCAAAAGTTACAGCGCTAGGAGCATAAAACAATGTTAGAAGTTCTGAAATTTCCTTTTCACTGCCAGGAATGTAGATGAGTTAAGTTACAAACACAAATACTGCAATCAAACACATATGTTAATTATCTCAGGAAGAGAGAGTAGGCAAAAAACATTTTGGTTGTGTATTTAAACAATTGTCCTTAATCAAAACATAAGAAGTCCTGACATATTGTTACTCTAACAGTCTCTAAAGTTAACTCTGTATTTTTGTATCTGCATTATTAAAATGAGGTGAACTGTATCTTGACCTGCATGACAACTCTGACAATATTCAGCAAATCCAAAAGTCTCGTTGTTTAAGAATCACTATGCTCATTTCACTGATTTTTAGTACACAAAATTCTTCAGCTAAGATTAAGAGAGGACAAATATTCACAGAGTACCATATAGTTTTAAGAAACAGCAGAGTTGCTACGGGAGAAATAATGAAGTGGTAAGGTCCCCTAAAATCAGAAGCATGTTTTTAAAAATATTTTAAACAAATGAAATTTATTCAAGTTCTAAGATTGTAAAAACAAAATACATATCCCAACAAAAAATAAATGCCAGAGATACAGCTAATGGAAAAGAAATTTTACTTACTTAAGAAAGTATCTCTGTCCAGACGGCGTCTTAGCCATCTCCCAGCCTGGTGGCAAAGGTACATCATCAGGGATCTCAAAAGAAGACTGGCGGAGGTGTTGAGAAGATGGAGCTCCAGGTCCAGTCACTACTCCAGAGGGTGTAAGTGTCCCTGGAGAAACAGCTCCCAGCTGCAGTGATGCTGGAGAGGAATGAGCTCGGACATGCTGTGGGGTCAAGGCTCCTGCTGTCCCGGCATCAGTGCTGGCCTGCCAGGAGTGAAATTATTTCCATTAAGATTCTTATATTTCAGCAGAAATGCAGCTGTCAGAAGACATTTCACTTTAAATTAATGTTTCAGGAGAAATTCATAGTTCAGTTGTTCTAAAGTTCTGCTTATTTTCCAGTAGTTACTGTTCAAGCAAGTCTCCACGTAGCTTGGATAATCAGCATGACAAAAGCCCTTGTGCCAGTCAAGAAATATTAACTGTATGTGCTGAAAGCCCTTAGCTTTACTCTGAAAACTGAAGTTCTTACTCCTCAGTGCAGCGTTAAGAACAAACCTGCCTGCAGTCAGCAGACCTCATCCAGTGCATTGAGTGCTTTGTTTCTGGACTGCACCCACTCACTACCATCACACCCACTTTCTGCTGGAGGAGTTCATTTCCCACTCTCCTTTTCAAGTGGGGGTGTGGGGGTTCAAGTACATGCACACACGTCCACCCCACCCCCACCCCCCCACCGTAGGGCTTTAAAAGATCACACAAAGAGAAAAGCAACACTGAAATGCCCACTGGCAGCAGTGAGTTCCAATGGAGGAAGACTCATGAATTCAACCATTAAAAAAACCTATACAAGAAGACTGAAGGTAACATTTCCTAAAACCTCAAACTTTTAAGGGTATAAAGAGTCTGTCCATGCTTTATCCAAAGCAAAGCTTCAGCAAACGGCTGAACCAGTCAATCAGAAATGACTCACAAACCCATTCACCGGAGTCACCAGTCATAAGTACACAGAACGTCCTGGCCAGCAGTAAATTCATGTCCAACACGGAACAGAAAAGTCAGCTCTGAAAACTTGATTAAACTAAAAATGGCTAGTAAAAATATATTTACCAATTAACTGGTTTTATAGATAGACCACAGCAACATTGACACCTATAATGAGATGCATATATCAGTCCCTGTCACACCTCTCTACACAAGGTATTGCACCATATGAGGCCCCACTTATACACTCCTACATACAGGTCTGCTTCGCTCCATCTGTATGTAAGCACATCTGAAGTCTCATGTGTTCAACTGGAAACTAATTAGTTTGCATTTACAGTCAGATAGAACAGACAAGTAGTAAATCAAGTAGATTTGCAATACTTTAATTCCTGAGAATCACAGAATTACAGAAAATAGAGACCTCTCCTTTAAGCAGAATGTTTATGTGGCAGAACTAAACAAAAACTAAAAATGAAAACGGTCTTATTTTAAAAGACAGTCCACAACAAAGCAAATGATTCTCTTGCTTCAGCTGGATTTCCAGTTTATGTTTTAGGAACCAATGAGTGGTATAAGGAACAGTGATCCAACTAAATACACTTTCCAGATGAAGACTAACATACACACAGAATATAAGGCTAAGCCTAAAAGTACAACCAAAAGTTGTCGGACCATCACACACGTTGAACACGACAGCTATTTAACGGCAGTTACTGTATTTAACAAGACACAGCACCAAGTTTTAGACTTATGTCTACCCATTCAGATTTGACACAATGGAACCACAATGAGATTTGCACAAATTGGGATGAGACTATACGCAAAGCCCTTATTCCTTGCTGGATTTCAGTACGTTATTAAAGGTCTGCAGCTCCGAAGCTAGCAAAACTACAGAAGCAGTTCAGCTCCACCCCTTTCAATTTTCTTTTCAGTCTTCCTATATGAAGGCCAGACTGCTTTTTTGAGTATTTGGAAAATGAATTAACTCCTAGGCTGGGAGAGTACGTGCCAAGGTTCAGCCTGGAATGAACTTCTGAAGTCGAGTTATAAATCGTTCAAAACAGAAGTTTAATAATGGAAATGCTGACAGACTCTTAACAACACGAGTACCAGGCACCAGTACACAGCGCGTTTCACTCTTACTGGCTACATAGATAAAGTGACAATAGCCAATAATAAAACCTATTTTACAGCTTAGCAACGAAGCTCATTACTTAATAACACTCGACTAGGGAGGCACAGCCTCCTTCCAAAAAGTTGGGAACAGCATTAGCTTTCGCTCGTATTCACACCAGCACTTCGGTCTTGGTACAAAAGTCCCTCTGCTTAAAGACCAAACGCTCCCGGAGGCCGAGCGACGACTCTGCCCCGCATCCCCCNCCCCGCTCCCCGCGCGGCCCTGCCCCGCATCCCTCTCTCCGCCGGGCCGGCACGGCCGAGGCCCCACGGCTCCGAGCCCCGCTCCCAGGCTGCCGCCGCTGCCCGGGATGCGAGCGCTGCGCCCGGCGGACCCTGGACGCCGTCAGACCTGGCGTCTGGCTCGGGAATTAACTTCGAATGTGCGTGCGTGTGTGTGTGTATGTGGGGGGTTAATCCTACTCAACCCAGCGCCCTGCTGAAATGGTGGAAAAGTCACATCCATATTTATTGTCTGACGGGGCGACGAGGTGTAGATTTGGCACCGTCTCATCACCCCCCTCCACAGAGGGCAGGGAATTGAACCGCAAAGCGAAATTCCAAGCAATGCGTTTTCACCCAAGTTTTAGGGGTTCGCCCCCACTGCCGCCCTCCCGGTGAGGCCGAGAAAGCCAAGGAGCGGATGTGGAGTTCGAGGACCCCCTGGAGACCGGGACGGGGCCAGCGCTCGCCCGCCCTCCTGCCGCGGTCCCAGCCCCGGCCCCAGCCCCATCAGCGTCCCGGGGCGCGGGAGGCAGCCCTGCCCCCTGGGGAAGAACAAATAAAGGGGTGTGGGGGCGGCAGAGAGCGCCCCGACAGTCCCGGCCGGGCGCCCCCCGCCCCGCTCGGCCCCGCGGATTCCCGCCCCGGCCCCCTCCCCCACACGCCTCCCCCGGGAGGAGCTCGGCGGCGGGGAGGGGGAACACGGCCCGGCC
>VZRR01003882.1:199152-244406 GCA_013398015.1 Oreocharis arfaki
CGCCCCTCCGTGCGCGCCCGCCCGCGCCTCTCCCGCCTGCCGCCCGCCTGCCCGCCCGCCCTCGGCCGCCACGGAGCGCTGCCGCCAACCACAACTTTTTTTTCCTCCCTAAGTTCTATCCCAACTTCCAGGAGGCCGCTCCGCGAGGGGGTTGGGAGGGGCACCGCGCTTCCCTCCCCCCGGCCCGGAGGGGGGCAGCGGCCCGGGACCCCTTCTGGCCTGTCCCCTCCCGCGCTTTCTCCCGGTTCCGCAGAGCTTTCACCGACTGCAGAGCCTCCCCTGCAGTTACGCGTCGCGGGTCTGTAAAGCTGGCTCATAAAAATGACGAGACCTCTAGAGAAACACTTTTTATTAGATAAAACGGGTGAGGGAAGGGGGGGAAACGGCCAAGAAAACAGCTTCAGGAACTATAAATATCGGAAAACTTTTGTCACTAACTACATAGTAACATCTGAGTGAACGGGAAGCACTTCCGAGCGTGTCATCAAGTAGAGCTTTCCTCGTCAGAAATCTGACATCTGCAATGTCTACCTGAACCCAGACAGAGAGAAGGCAACCTCCATTATAAAACTGGGGACCAGCCAGGTTTATAACTAGTTTGTAAATAGGCTTCCACCGAAACAGTGATACAGAATATTCACGTGTCGCTTGCAGGGATCCACAATCAAGTAGGCAAAAGTCTGCTGGTGGCTTTTGCTTGAAGGGTAACAGAGGCCATTAACATCCTGACAGGCAGAAAAAAAATCAAAACCAAAACAGTATTAGGGACAATATGGATATCTCTAAGAGAATTAATAAAATCTGAAGTTAATAATTTTGTTCCAGTTGTAACAGTTTATTGCATAGCAAAATAGAACAAATACACCACAGTTTATTTGAACAGTATGATGTCTCCATGAGAATACTGACACTACAAAATGCACAGTAATTCTGGCTGAATGTTTCAAATAACCTTGAGGTAAATGTAATATTAATATAAAATGAAAAATTAAACGTGTAAGCATGTGTTTACACAATTAGAGCCTAAAATACAAATGATTAAATATACAGCAACCCATCATGTTTCCTCTGAAAGACAAAAAAATCACGGACTCTATATTAATACATAAAGCTGTTCTATCCATATTTTTTTTTTGCTTAACATTTGCTAATGCATCTGTTCAGGATCCAAGATTTGCATTTAAGCAGAACACTCATTACAGATCACATTAACAACTTTGGACTATTATTGAAAACATTTTGTGTGCCAGTCCTCAGAAAGGGTTTGAAGGGATTCTAGGCACCTAGCTCCAAAATCCTGGTTCTGCAAAAACATGTTCAGCTGACAATCAGCAGGGGAACTGGGCTCTGCAGGTTAACATCCTATGTCTGCACATGTCAATAAAAGCTTCAGTGTTGACAGAGCAGCATAGCTGGACACACTTCAAATCCAGTAGGGATCCAAACTAAATGGAGGGATTTTTAAAGGGTTGGAGTTTCTTATTTAGTCAGTGTGGTAATTGATCATGTGAAAGATCAACAAATATGTAGCTGATATCTCCTTTCTTTTACGACATGGAACCTTTCTCCTGCTCCCCAACACCTTTGTACAACAGTTGAAGAGATGTAGGTTCTGTTACACTTATCTTTTCTCGAGGGAAATTGCTATATTGCATATATTGTTCATTTTCTCCAGAAAAATTTTAAACTCACAGACTATGGACTATTCCAGATTCCACATCTCTCACATTCTTTTGTTGAAGCTGTCTTCCTTTGCATAAAATAATCTTTTTTTGGACCAAGGAAACATGGAAACTGTAACATCTCTCAATGATTAAGTCAGTCAGCTGAGAAAGAAAAGGGCTGGGTCCTCATTTCTGCTTCAAGAACCATTTGTGAATTTTATCCTTTAGCTGTTACTGGCACCCCATTTTCTCCTACTATTTCAGAGAGAATGAATCCATTATTAGATGTTCTGGTGTCTTCTTTTGGGGGATTATTCAACCCCCTAAATCTTAAATTAAGTTAAGCACCTCATAAAAGCACTGCTTTAGACAAGTAGAGATTTGATAATGTTTATTCACAGAATTTTCCAATGGTAGTCAAATGCTACAAGCTAAAAATAGCATTCTATTTTTAAGCAGCACAGCATACAAGCTCTGTAGCTCCCATTGTAGGATACCAAGCTCTCTTCAGGTGTTTTTTAATGATACACGTGTAACAAACACTGGATTGTCAACTGCAGTAAGGAGAGCAAGTTTTAAGATTTTACAGTGCTCAGCATCACAAGGCCTTTGGAATTTGATCCAAAAATAACCTAAGCTCATGCATGTAACTGCAGAAAAAAAGAGATCAACACCAAGATGTGATTACTAATTGAACTCTTTTCCCATTGCTACTGAGGATCCCAGTCCTGCAGTCTTTATGGAATTGATGGATGGCAGTTGAGGTTTTGACTGTTTAGAGGCAGTGTGAGCCCACTAAAAATTTGTTCAACAACTGAAGAACAAAAACAGTATAAATTCTGGTGATGAGGCATTTCAAGAAATATAACAAACCTGGTAGCAGGATAATAATCAGTATAACCTAATTAAATGGAAAGAGTTCTTAAATTTATTTTAATTAGTAAAAGAGGTCATAAAAACCCTTAAATACTTGAGCATAAAGGCTCTGAAATTTACATTCATGCATGTACACAAGTTAAGAATCATACCAATTCCATCTGCAGTGTGGACTTCAGTTCACACATGCAGGGGGTGTAATGATTGATTTACTGATGTTAGAGCAGGATAATTTTATTTTTTTTCTTTGTAGCAACACAGCTGATGATTTAAGAATACATATGCATAGCATAAAATAGAAATAAAAATACTGCTGAACATTCTCAAAACTGCATATTTTAATTGACAGTTTTTTAAAATACTTCTTGAATAAACTTTGCATTATGCTGATTTCTGACACTGCCACAGTTTGGGTTCAGGTAAAGAACATTCTAAAATATCAGTGAGTATTCCAATACTTAAGCTGTAACAGTGTTTCATTATATGCAAAGCTCCAAAGCTCTTAGGGGTATTTGGAGTTCAACAGAGTACTTTGCCGCAAGATCTAAAATGATTTCTCTTGTGATGCCCAGGTCTATCAGGTTTTGATGCTAAAGAGCTCTACAGACACTTGTAAGAGAGACCTCAATAAATTGGAGGTCTGGACAACCATCAACCATATGAAGTTCAACAAGAGAGAGTGCTGGATTCTGCACCTGAGATAGAGCAGCCCTGGATGTACAGACTGGGGAAGGAGAGGCTGGAGAGCAGTGCTGCAGAAAGGGACCTGGGGGTCCTGGTCAATGGCGAGTTCACCATGGGTCAGCAGTGCCCTGGCAGCCAGGAGGGCCAAGCGTGTCCTGGGGGGCACCAGGCACAGCATGGCCAGCCGGGCAAGGGAGGGGATTGTCCCGCTCTGCTCTGCACTGGGGCAGCCTCACCTTGAGTGCTGGGGGCAGTTTGGGTGCCACAATATAACACAGACATTAAACTATTGGGGAGAGTCCAAAGGAGGGTAATAATGATGGTGAAGGGCCTTCAGAAGAAGCCATATGAGGAGTGTCTGAGGTCACTTGGTCTGTTCAGCTTGGAGGAGACTGAGGGGAGACCTCATTGCAGTCTGCAACTTCTGTGTGAGGGGAAGAAGGAGGACAGGCACTGATCTCTTGTTTGTGGTGACAGGACCTGAGGCAATGGCACGAAGCTGAGTCAAGAGAGGTTTAGGTTAGATGGTAGGAAAAGGTTCTTCTCCGAGAGGGTGGCTGGACACTGGAACAGGCTCCCCAGGGAACTGGTCACAGCACCAGCCTGACAGAGTTCAAGAAGTGTTTGGACAATGCTCTCAGGCACATGGTGTGACTCTTGGGGAAGGTCCTGTGCAGGGCCAGGAACTGGACTTGAGGATCCTCATGGGTCTCTTCTAGCTCAGCATATTCTGTGATTCTGTGAACTATAACTTAAAACCTTGAGGTATTTACATCCCTAATAGTGTGCTTTTTTAGATACTGTTTTTAAATTGTGCTCAGCTGCACAAGTCACTTTTACCAGATCAGCTTTTAAAAATTAATTTATTTTAAAAACTATTTATCTATTTACATCAGGCTAGGAGAGTATGTCCTTTTCTTCTAGATACAAACTAAGAAAACTTGGCTTAAAAACTGCCAGCTCAACATGAGGATTATATTAACACTCTACAGTTATTTATCAAATGAACTCAGAAACACTGCAGAAATGTAGTTATCTCCTTGAGAGAAAGTTTTCATCACAAATACAAGACACTTGTGCTCCAGTAAGTGTCCTAGTGTTCTTCCTGGAAGTGCCAAGTAGAGTTGAATAGTTTTGATTCACATAACCACCAAACAGTCTAGACACACCGTTTAAGCCTTTCTGTTTTCGGAGAGAAAATTCTTCAGGATGTTCTTTAATAGAAACCATAATTTCAGAATTCTCCTTTACCCCACAAATTTTCAGAATGTACAGCAATGCACAATTTTCCTCCAAGGCTACAAGGAGGACAGCCTGCTCTGCATTAACAGTGGATTTTCTTTTGTCTATCTATTTTGTTTACAAAAAGTTGCTAAAGTTTGGTTGGGGTTTTGTTTGTTTGTTGTTTTTTTCTTTGTAGTATCGATGATATTTAATGTATGGCTAAGACAGGGGAGCTCTTTAATGTCCATCTACCTAAACATAGAAATCTGCAAAGTTCACATCAATGCATTTGATTCAGAAGTGGGAAAGGAACGGTAATAAAAGAAGAACATTCAGTTACCGGGGTTTTGCTTTTTTATTTTCCTTACAGTCTGCAACGTAGCAGAAAGATAAATTTTGATACACCCATAAAGTGTTTATTTTCAAAAGCCTTTAATGAATCATACATAGTACTTAAAAGATGATGACCAACAGATGAACAACTGAGCTATTGGCAACCTACAGGGAAGTTTGTGCAGTCTGAAATGACATCAGCTACTGCTGTTGAAAGTGGGTATATTATCTGACATTTAATTATTGCATATTCTGGTTACTCAAGAAGAATTTGGAGTAGTTCATCCTACTGTAACAACTTAAATGACAGATATGCAGAATCTAGTAAACATGCAGCCAGTTCTCAAGCTTATCTTGATGGTAAATGTATGATTTTGCAAGGGAAACAGATAGGAATGAGACTTGACAAGGGAGGGGAAAAGAGGTTAGCAGTCATCTCACCATCCCAGCCTTTTTGTATGCTAAACTTCCTTGCAGTCTTTACAGAAACAGATGCAATACAAGCTATTCAGAAAGCGCTAGCAACATTTCCAAAACCAGAACTATAGGAAGTCAAGAGTGCATCCTTAATCATTACCACTATCTCAAGTTTTATTGTTATCTAAACACAGAATTACTCAGATTTTTTTTTTCCATTAACTAGTTTCTGGATGACACTTATGACTTCCAGTGTAATCCAGTAAACCTATTTTTAGTGAGCTACCAAATAAAACTTTAGTTGGTGGTTACTGATGAAGAGTTAGTAAAGAGGATGAGAAAACAGGATGAGATCAGGGAAAGAGTTTATGAATAAAAAAACCACAACTATGGGAAAATAACCCATTACAATGGAATATTATATTGTCTTTGTGTAAAAGTCAATTCATAATTTTCATGTTATGTATATTACTGCCAGTAAAATAACATATAAAAATTATTAATACTTACATACGCAGACACTCTGAAGACTGTAGAAATAATACGTATTTCTTTTGTTTCAGGGTCCTTTTGAACACTGAAATACAGGAGTATAATACATACTTTATATGTATCATAAGTACTGATAATTAGAATCTTTAATTTATTAAATACATTTTAAACATATGCACTGTATCATTGCTCAAATTTTATGAAGGTCAAATTTATAGTTACAATTCAACTTATGTCACATTGCACATGAAAAGCTTTGTGGCCATTGTTAGATAACATGGCTATTATGACATTTTACTGCAAAATATTCAATATATCTGGTCATCTGACTTGGTTTCACTGTTCTCAGCTACTAATCACAGCAGTATGACCCAGACCTAGATGATTCCAAGTTTGGAGTTTGTATTTTGATAGATATGAAAAATTATGCAGCTAAACATTTCATAAAAATCTTTTCAAATATTCTTTGAGAAAGAAACCTGCAAAATGAAATGCATCTTAATACAGAGTACAAGAAGTAGCAGCAGTACTGGTGAAGAAATACATTATTTAGCTCATTTTAAATTAGTATATAATTATAGTTTAGGTTTATTTTTACTCCTTTGGAATTTTGTATATATAGTCAGCTATGCAACTTGGGATGGGATTAGTTCTGAGCTTTTATATTTCTAGACTGTTTGTTGTGAAGATTGCCATTTCTTTCATCACATTTACTAATAACACTGAGATATTATTGCAACAAATCCAAGCATCTCAACCTATTTAAAGTATTTTAATGTATCATTTTTCCTCAGGTCTGCTTAAAGTGATGCTTACATTTCTTCAGAAATTAGACCATGCAACTGCTATTCATTTATCTAATTTTGCAAATTCCCATTTACATGAACTCCCTGTGGAACGGCTGAGGCTTAAAACTTCTGTACTTACTTGCTTCCAAGAAATGCATAGCTCAAAACCTGCCTTGTCACAAACAGGTTCCATTCCCGGGAAAGGTCCCAGTACAGACAAGTTACAAGAGGATGTGTAAAACACAGCCCAGCTGAACGCCACACCAGGTCCAAGCTGTGACAGCAGTCCCCTGCCACCAGTGCTTTGGCAAAGCTTCTTTTTATAAGAACAGATGAACCCCAAATCAACCAAGAGCACCTTTGTTGATTCAATCTCTCCAGCCAGTACAAGAGATTGACTCTCCAATTAACTGATTTCATCTGCAGAGTAATGACACAGTCATGCTTGAACCTATACTGTGAAGCTGATCTTCCCTGTGGTCAGTCAGTAATGAGGCTTTCTCAGAACTTTTTGTTGCATCTGACATGTTGACATACTCAACAGTGGATGAAGACAGCGTTGCTGAAATTGGTACTGACCCCAGCTGCCTTCCCATCCCTCCAGAGATGACTGCCTTCCCAGCAGGACAGCTCAGCTACTTCATGACTCAGCTTCTGAACCACTGCAGTTTACAGACCTGCACATTAAGCCAAACTAACACAGATGTCACTTTATGCTGACACACCAGGCTGTAACTGCAGCAGTTCAGAAACTCTTCAACCATCTCTGTGGAAAGAGTGACAACTTTCAGAACAAGACAGAGGATTAGTGGCATTATTGCCTTCTACCAGATATCACCACCCGCAAAAGCAATGGCTGTTTTTAAGTTCCTCTGGCTTCTTTTGTCTGAGAACTATGCTATCAATTTCTGGTTTCTTAATTTTCATGTTATATATATATCTAGGATACCAAAGTAAGAGGTGACAAAGAGTAAGTCTTCCTATTTATTCCATGACCTTGAGAAATACTCCCCTTGTGGTTAGCTTCCTGTAAGTAATTTTTCAGAATGAGTGTTTGTTTCCAGTACTTTGTCTATTTTTTAAGGCAAAAAATTGCGTCTGTTAAAATCAGATGAGATTCTTCCTTTGCTGACTTGAAAGAAAACCAAGAGGTTGCCTTTGACAAGCTCATTTGCTCTATTTCTTTTTCTCGTAAAAGGTTTCAGAAAAAACTATCATTTCCTTTTGAAGAGGAGAGTATTTCCTTAAAAGTAATGTTCTTTCAAATTGTTAACTTCTAAACTACTCATTGGATATGGCAGTTCATCATTTGAATGTGCATCTATTCTCTTTTTTATGAAGAGCAAACATCCTCATGGTCTCCCTGTTCACTTTGGGCTTTGTTTATATCCTAACCTTACTGGCAATATTTTATTAGGCTTTCCAAACAATAAAAGAACAACTTAATACTTTCACATACATTCATTCATTGTGAGGGAAAGGGCATGGAGATGGAGATGAAGAAAGGAGAAGAAAACAATGACTACCAGATGCTACAGCAGCTGTCACCATGGAGAGACACTGTCAGAAAAATCAGGGGTTAAGTACAGAGGACAAGATTTATCAACAGAGATTCATAGACTATATTTTAATTAACAAGTTTTTGTCATGTAAATATATTCTTTAAATCAAAATACCACAACAAGGGATTTGAAATTATTTAGGTTATACAGGATACAACACTAAACATTTTGGACACATAGAATTTTGGATGGATTCAACTGATCACAGACTAGTTACTGATGGATTAGTAGCAGACTACAAGTTGTGCATTAATTTGTTAATAAGAATATATCACTCTTTTTGCAAAGAAAAAGATGTCTGCCATTTAGTAGTTTCATTTCTAAGTCCCTAGCTGTGCTTGTAAAATATCTTGAGCTATTTATTTCAAAAAGATTATTGCATTCTGTCATAATAAAGCAATGTAAATAAAAATGCCTTAATAAAATCTCAAAACCTTTTGACACTATTTTGAATGCTAGTGCCTTGGAGGCAGAACTCAGGTATGGCCAGAAAAAACAGCTGTAATAAAGGTAAGTAGGGAAAAGCTCATTAAGAGGTCTGCTGCTCCCAGCAGTACAGACACTTGTGTGGAATCTTCATGCCAAGCCTCTTGCCCATAAGGAATTCTGCAACAGGACTGAACAGTGGCAGTTCATACATCCATAAGCTTATTGTTATTAGACTGGGTTCATCTGTGGCACCTAATTTTTCAATGCACATCAGCCAGCAGCTAATAACTATTGCAGTATCCATTTGTGTTTTACCAAGCCTTCTGAACCTCAAACATAAAAATTAAACCTTAAGGACAGGACAGTTTACAGAATTTTTGATACCATGGAAAGGTTTTAGTATCACTTTACAAAGAGTAGAAAGTATCCAACGTGACTGCGATCCAAAATGCGATGAAACCAGACCGAGGATAGCAGTCTAAAAAAGAATTTAAACAACACTTGGTATTCAACAGGAATTTGAAGATGAACTTTTTGGTAAACAGAATTTAAGAGATTACTACTATCATTAGCAATTGTTTACTGAAAATAAGAAGCTATAAGAAAGTAATTTAAATTGCTTTATTTTCTGGTGTAATTTGTGCAAGAACGAAGTAACACAGTGCATACCATGGACCAGAAACTAGAAGTTAAGTCAATACTGTCATTAGTGTCCCTATTCAGAGCCTTTCACTGGCTTTTTCTCTCTTAAGACAGTGGAAATAAATGGAAGCATAATTTTGGATAAACTGGGAGCAGGGGGAAATGAGACCAAGAAGAAGACAACCGTGATTGTGAAGAGGGAGGGAAGGTCTGAAATGTCAAGATCAAAAGCTTTTCTCATGGGATTGACAAAGAACGCAATGCCAAAGGAGCAAGATAAAAGATTTAGTTAAACGGTAAGTTTAGTTTTCAACTGGTAACCAGTGCTAACACCAGCTCCTGTGGCAGTGAGAAACCAGCAGACATTCACAGGCACAGAAACGGAGAGACACATGGTAGATAAATACTGAAGATCAGTCATGTCACAGGAACAGAGTAGATGTACTTCAAAACTCGGGAGGATAGGAAGCAATCTGCCAACTGGCAAAAAACCCCCCTCAAACAGCACAGGAATAGATCTAGAAATATTTTCTCCTAAATATTTTATAAAGGACAGAAGCAGCACACAAGAGGAAAATACAAAGGGCTAATAGGGAATAGGTGGAGGATACAGAAAAAGTAAACTTTGAAAGCAGGACGAAATTGCAGGAGGATCTTGGCAGAGACTTTTTTTTTGTTTTAAATAGCAAGAACTATTTGACATCCTTATCAAATTTTACAGCATGAAAAGGAAAAAGAATGGAAAGAGGTTTAAGGAGACAGGAAGGTTAAGAAAATGAGTGGCTTAGAACAGAACTTGAACGTATTTAGCATGAAACAATTCAACAGCAAAGGGGAGCAGTAAAGTGAAGGAGCTGATTGGATTTGCACTTTGTCCTAGATTAATTCAACAACTTAAGAGCAGAGACAGCTGCAGTCAATGCAGAGTCACCTAAGGCCCAGGACTGAAGGAACAAGCAGCTTGATTCAAGTGAACAATTTAAAAGAAAAGGGAGGGTAGAGTTAAACATCGATGGATCCTTTTATGTCAGATGCTGTATTTCTGAAGAAGCCACTTGATTCTCATCTATGTATGAGATGAAAATAACAAAACTAATCATACTAACAAAAATTTTAGTAATATCTTTTACAATCTTTATATTCCCATTAGCTTAACTGAGTCTGTATAACCAATAACTACATTCCATTTCTCACTAACCAAGATATAAGAAGTTCTGTCAGTCAGAGCAGTAAGCATATGGATGTATCAAAGCAGGGCGAAAATTGTGTTTTCAGTCTGAATCTGAACCTCTGATCAATTACCTCAAATCCCAAAGGAAAAAAAAAAAATCCCTCACATAAAGTTCCAAACAATTGTCATGCTAACAGCAATATTCCATCACCCTTAGCTTTACACTGTGAGAAGTGTATTTGCAGAACTAGGAAGACCAAAATCCAACTGTTAAAAAAAAATCAGCAGGGATAAAAAAATATACAGAACTAAAAGTTTCAACTAATTATTTCAATTTTTAAATCCTAAATTAAAAGCAGTCTAATTGAAAGTAGCCCAAGATTATACAGCCAAGACTTAATTGTTGATATTTTATCAATGACAGTGGCAACACAATCTGTTTCCAGTACCGTGCCATGTTTTCAGCAGATGATTACAGAAAACAGTATCTTTAAAATGGGAATGAATTATAAACCATCCATGTCCATAAATGTAACATAAAAAATGTTCTTATGTGGGACTGATGCAATTAAAATTGCATGTATTTGCCACTGAACTAATACCATTGTTCTATGGTATTTTGATAGTTGGATACAAATAAGCTTGCAGGTGGATTAAATAACAGCCCCATTTTTGAAGCAATAATGCACAATAAATTTACACAAATCGACACAAAGTATCTATGGACAGTACATGTACACAGTTGTATAAAACAGAGTAACACTTACCTCACCAAATCTTTATAAAAAGCTTTTGTAGTTTCTAAGTATGGGTCAACTGCATCTTCAAACTGGCAAAGAGTTCCTCCAATGCAAAAATGCTTAAAAAGACAGAACAAAAATTCCTCGCGATCCAGTTGAGTGAATAAGTCATAATGGTCGGAATCCTCCAGAAGCAAGACCTTGTAGAACAAGGAAAAATCAAGGAAGTCAATAAAACATTATTTAATATTCAGTTTATATATAATGCAGTTACTTTGCTGTATGGCACACAGAAATTATGTTCATATAAAATAAATGCATGAGGGACAGAAACGAGTATTTCTAAATCCTTCTTCCAGTGATGCAATTAGGTTCAAAATTCTTACATATAATATAAAGCAGAATCACTGTCAGATTTGTGCCCAAAAGACATAAAGGAGTATTTGTCAAGTCTTGTTATTTCACTAGTTAATTATCTGTCATGCTAATGAAACAATCCATCTGAAAATAATCTACCTACATTTGATATGTCAATTACTGTAATCAGTTTGGTAACTATTTTTGGTAACATTTGCTTTTTCACTTTTCAATTGACACAGTTATCTCACATTTGTAAAGGAATCCTGAGGATCTTCCAGAGGAGATCACTCAAACTCACATAATTCTTTATTGCAGACTCCAGTGAGCCCTGCATCTGTAATCTGTAGCTGGGATTAGCCAGACATGCATCCAGCTGCCTCCCTGCATCTCACCTACCTTTTGCTGAGATATTATGTGAACACAGAGGACTTGCTAGATTAGTGTCAACACTGGTTCATGTAAATGTGGACAGGAATTACAACTCACAATGGCTACAAGTCATTTGAGTCATGTCAGCCACACTGCAGATGCCAGCCCAGGCAAACTGGTCAAAGTTAGACATGAGCCCGCTGCTCTCTGGCCCTCTTTATAACAAAACTACACAACCTGAGTAAAAAGGGGACAGGGCAATAACTGCTCTGGATGGCCACCTCATACATTTCCCAACCTCCTCGGCTGAAACAAAAGACATGGCAGGCAGGAAAGAAATATGGAGTCTTGCAGCCAACGGCCACCCTCTGACACCAGGAGACAGTTTGGTGCCCCCTACAGTCTTCTGTCCTAGAGTCCTGACTAATTAATTTGAAGTTTTGATGTCATTCCTGGAAGATTTTGACTCTTATTCTTTCTGCTGTCTTAGGTCTTATGAGTAGGAGCCACCTTTGTTTCAAACCAATGTTAAACCCTCAGCTTGCAAATGCTGACACACACATCACTTCCATGGGAAGGAAACTGGGAAGATACTGAAACCCCAATAATTTCTCATTTTAAATGTTGCCTCTAACCTTCCTACACACAATATATTTAATTTTCAGAAAACATTTCACATGTACCCAACTTATAAATAAATACATAGTATTTTGAACTGCTAGGCTACAAACTACATCTGAAATTCAAACATGAGCTTGAGTTCTCACCTTTTCCCAGAACTTTACAAGACAGACCAGTATTTCAGGCCACATCCTGTAACCAGTGTCACTGGTTCAAATACATTGCCTTCAAAGGATTTGCCAAGTGCAAATGAGTGCAACTCTATAATTATTTAGTACTTATGTTGATTATATATACAAGGAAGAGCAAAATCCAGTTCTCCCACACTATGCTTTGCTAATTCTACACAAACATAAGTTTAAAAAATTGTTTTAGCTTATGAAGTCAAAAGAAACACAGTAAAGACATACAGTGATTTGAGAGGGTGCGACTGTTAGAGATTCTTTTTCAGATAATCTGCTTTCTGACACCTCCACTAGAGTATAATAAACAGTTTTATATTGCAGGCTAGTTCAGGAGTTGTATTTAGTCATTTTCCAGTGTTACACTGAAAAATGTAACATAGTTACATTTTCATATTTCCTCTTGCTTTAGAGAAAATTTATTAAGATGTCTTTCTTTAAATGCCTTCACATATGACATGATATGATCAGCATTTCTGTCCAGGAATGCTTCAGGATGTAGCTATCAAATACATTCAATTTCATCAACTACCTGGAAGGCTGGGTGAACCTACAGCTCTGAGAATCACAGCACCTTCTCTTTGGCACCCTTTGTTTCCCTCCTCTAAGCAAATGAGCAGCTGCATTTCCCCACACAACCCCCAGCACTGACTACTTGAGCCACAGGTGGGTAGAAGAAGGCTTTACCTTTTTCTCCCACCTACAGATGAAAGAGGGCTCCCCTGGAAAACAAGTAATTGCTTTCACACATTCAGGCACTGCAGTGCCTCAGTTGTTCGTAAACTATGGCTATTGATGCCTGTCTCTACCACTGTCAGAAAAAAAAACCCCTAAAAAATGTGTCCTTATGGTACCTAATAGAGTAAGAAAAATGATAATAAATTATTCATTATACTGACCTTCCTTAATTCATCAGCAATAAGAATATCATCATAATAGTCATCATAACATTTCACAATAGTTCCAGTTTCTCTGACAACTCCTTCAGAGTACAGCCGATCAAAAAAGGACATGGAAATCTGTGTACAGGGTACCACTGTAGCTTCAATTTTTGTCACTTTGGAACCTGGAATATATAGGAAGCTGGTTGCATGTTTCACATTCTTAAAAAACACACAGATCATGTATGTATGAAGCAATCACAGAATCCCTCAAAAAAAAAAAAAAAANCTAAGAGAGAAACAAGTGTGAAGAAAACATTAAATTCATCTGAATAGTACTTTCCATTAAGGCTCTTGTGTCTGCTCCCCCTGTTGGTAAACACCATCAACCGAAACTAGGGATAGATGGAACACCGTGTGAACCCAGCATCACGTTAGATCACCCCCTTAGAAAATCATATTCCACAGCTTAAGCCTTAAAGCATCTAAGGACAGATGCCAAATTTGGCATGATGAAGTGCAGAAGTCAGCTGCTACCAGCACCCACAAACTAAAAACCAAAATGAACATAGCCTCATAGAATTTTTGATTTGTTAAGTATTATGTCTGAACTTTTAAAAAAGTTACTTGGTAGCCACTGTAAGGTTTACTAACCAGCTATTTCAGAAGATGAAGTAGGTACTATAAGCACTTTCTGTAAGAATCTGGAATATTATCTCTGTAATCATTAAGCGCAGAATATATTTTTCAATAATTTTTTCCTCCCCTCTGCTTGCAAATCATCCAAGGCTCAATCCTGTTGCTCACAGACACCTAGTGTCATTTGAGATGCCCTACAGTATTTTCCTTAATGAGGTACCAGCCCACAAGGGCACATATCTTCTCTATATACAGTGTTACACCTACAAATCTGTATGCATGGTGTTGGATAACTTATGGCATCTCAAATAGCATTAGGCCCCATGTTTAAGAAGCTTTGGACTCAGCCCAGTTCTGCCTGCTCTCAGCAGTCCAAGCGTTGAACCCAAATGTTAGAACATGTTCTCTACCCATCTCCAGGTCTGCCTAAACACCCCTCAAAGCGCTTGTGAACAGAAGAGGGGAGGAGAGCACAAGTGAGCATTCAGCACAAGGGCACTGTGTCTCAACAGAGAGAATATTCACAACATTCCAACTGTCCATGAGTTTATTCTTATCTCTTCTCCTCTACGTTCCCTTGATGGGAGACTGGCCAGCAACATCACAGTATCAGAAGGCTTTTTACTATACAATTAAAGATAAAATTCAGTGCTGTCCTGACAAACTGACCTAAGGGATCACTAAGCATTACTATTTAGGAAATGTCCAAATTTCCCTCTAGATGACAGTATTTCAGGAACAGAAACATGCCAAAAAGGGATGCATGAACCATGATGCTTCCAAGACCACCTATTTTCAATTTCCAATCCTAATCTTTGTAAGCCCAGCATAACCTAAATTTTCTCTTGCCCCCACACTTGCAGAAAGACTTGGGATTTCTGTCTCTATTACACAGAGACTATTTATTCATAGGCTAAGTAGAACTGGCATTTTAGTATCTAAACCTGGGTAAACTGTACCACCCAACCAATCAACACCAGGAAAAAATAATCAAGAGAAGTTTTAAGTTGGTGGCATGGAAATGTGCCTACTTAAACTAAAATACTGACAGGAAATTTTAACTTTATGTTATTGGACCAATGTGCTATAATGAAAATCTGTTAAAGACAAAAGCACGGCACTTAATTGCTTGGCTTCCTGTCTACAGACAATGGTTATGAAAAAAGGTACCTTTAATTGAAGAAAAAAGGTTTAGGACACAGAGTGAGTATCAAAACATAGTCAAATTATGTGACCAAAAACACAAGTCAGAGAAAATATGAGTGACAGTCTTACAACCTATGAAAAAACACCAAACTGATTAATATTTATTTATTTATACTTCCTTCCACCCCTTCATTTCCAGCTTCCTCTAACTTCTAATTCTCCAGTTCCCTTTCACAGGGATAGAATTTTTATTTTGTAAGGGATTTAATAAGACTCAAATCAGCCTTTATCACATAAATTATTTTAAAATTAACATTACAACCTGAGTCAACTAACAAACATCAGATGTTAATGACTTGAGAAAAATGAAAAATCTTACATTTTCGCAGTTACTGAGCTAAAAGTATAGGAAATTGAGCTATTTATAGGCCTTAAATTATAAGGATTTCATTGGTGGAAGGGAAGGAGACACTTCTGCTCTGAAAAAAGGTTTTATGAAAAGTTTAATCCTGAAAAAAGAAAAATCAGGAGCTTCGTAATCTATTCAGTAGCTCAGAAAACCAAACTACACATGGGAAAGTTTAAATACGCTGGAAGCTCCTACTCTCTATCTGAGCGGTGAGATTTGAAATTCAGAATTTCTTGGACAAGAGTGATTGGTTTTAATAACCTACTACTACGAAAGTAAGCAGTAAAAGAGGAAGAAGAAATGCCTTGACAACTCTACAAGTGGGAAACAAAGAGCTGAGAAGTCCTGAAACAGTTCAAGCTTCCTTTAACAGCCAACTCTAGAATATCTATAACGTGCTGCCAGTATACTTTTAAATTAACACATTGCATATCTAGTATGGGGCAGATAAACATTGGATTAGGTATATTTAGAATTCCTCCAAAATCTAAGGAAGTTTTTTATGTCAGAAAAAAATCTTGTAACTTACTATTTACAAAAGAGTTTATATATATAATGCAAGTTCACTGTTCAGTATTAAAAAAATAGGGTATTTCAAAAGTAAAAGGTGCAGGTTGATGATTTATGGGTTCATATGACATCGAACATTCTTTGCAAATTATAACCTGTAATAGTAGTTTAAAAATTGCTGATTTAAGATTACCTTCCAGATTTTAAAAACCCCATTCTAAAGACAGAAATCGTTGAAGCTTCAAGTACATGTGGCAACTCAAGAATCCTTTTTTAGGCAAATACTAATTTTTTATTTACACAAATAGATGGTAACTTTACCCCTTTGAAGATAAATTTTCAAGTGTTAATTGAGCTTAAGCAGACACAGTCCTGCCTCCCTAGGACTGCTGACAGGTGCAAGGCCAGCAACGTGTCCAGGGAAAAACGACTATTTAGTTCTCACTGCAGCTATTTAAAAACCACAAGACTCAATACATAAATGGGTATGCATCAAATTTGTTGCTTCTGCTGCTTCTATTTTTGAAATATCAGAGTAACAGATGAATAGGTGGCTTAAAGCACGGCAGAAGTGTCAGATACTCTGCCATGCAGCCAGGAGGGGAAAAAATATCCCTACTATAATATACAAAAAAATGTGGTGTGAGAATAGGTCATTAAATATCTTTCTGATGAGATGAAGCAGACTAGAGAATATCCTTGTGTACCATTAACCTCAAATGTTTTATTTCACGTAATGTTGAAGCTGGAGTCCTTGAAACAATGTATTATTGTAGAATTCTACCAGGACAAAAAACATAACAAGTGAAGAGGTGAGAGGAGACCAGACTCTTAAAAAAGACAAAACTATTATGAAAACAAACACTACTGTAATGTTTTATTAATTTCCTTTATAATGCTGACATCTTTCTGTGGGTCCATAAATACTTTCTGCCCAAGCTCACGGAGGGCAGGAGAAGGGAGGTTTCTATGAATCTATCTAAAACCCACCTACATTATGCATTCAAACTGTCTCCCCCATAAAAAACCAAAATTACTATCATTTTTGTTTGCAACAGAATAAATGTAGTATTTGAATCAACCTATACTATGTAATTTTCTTCAGATTTTCTAAAAAGCAAAATAAGCACATCTCCAGTACTTTTTTAACAACAAGAATATTGTTTTTAAGTTACTCCACAGTGATAAGTAAATGGTATATGGATTAATATATCAGCACGTCTGAAGAAGAAAATACTAGATGATTTTTACCTCCTCCCACTCAAAGCTAATTCTTACTATATTTTCAAAAAATGCACATGAAGACTAAGTATAGAAAAATGTGCCAACATTCCTCACCAAAAATAGGCAAAGAATGGGAAGATGAAATTTTAAGAGCAAACAGGGTATACCAGCTGTTCAGGATTTAGAGAGGGAACTCTTCCAGTCCTTGGGACAAAATGCTTCACTTCTGTGTGGAAGAAGATTGAGCAGAACCAAGAGTTAAACTGGGTTACTTGGCAAGAGACCCTCCACTCTTAGCACAAGGTATGTAACCTACTGACCTTCACTACAGGGACTGTCAAGTTGTAGACTAGACAGATAGCCTAAAAAAAATCCTGTCTAAAGCAAGAAAAGGTTTACTACTGGCTTAAAATACATCTATTTTCTTTCTGCTTGCCAGAGAAAGAGGTGCCTGAAGGGGTACTTGAGATATTTTTTGCATCTTACATGTTTCAATTGTTTTAACAGTTGGGTGCAGTGTTTGGAAAATGGATTTTTGCTGACAAAAAAGTGGCAAAATCTAGTGTCACTGTATATAGTGGGAAAACCTATGCCAATTCCAGAGAGCTGAAATGGAAAAGTTAGAAAATTCCCAAAGCTCCATTAAATATTTACACACGGTAAAGTATTTGCAGACAAACCAAAAGAAATGAGGGCTTTCCACTACCCTCTTTTAAGATATTCCTATTATGGAAAATCACTTTGGCAATATCAGAGATCACATTATGCATAAAATACCATTACCTTATCAGATGCAATTGCCACGAATTTTTGTGTGCCATTTACGTAATGAAAAATGCAATTTCAAAGTGGCGCCATAAATCTGCTATTTGCTTTTGGCCTTCCTGCTTTAGTGTCTCATCTGCACCTCCAGATGTAATGGAGTGTGTTCAGAAGTTTCTGATACGGCAACAAAGTTGAAGTGACCCTCCTGGCAGGGCTGCAACTGGAGCAACCTGTCACACGGGGCTCTTCTGTGCCTCCATCACCACAGCTGTACCAACAGCAGATTTACACAAACTTGGGGTGTGCTCTACCAATTGTCTGCTCCCTCAGAGCATTAAATGTAAAATTACCTTTGATTTGTAACAGACCTGTCCCAAGCCAGGTCATTGCATCTATAGAATGCCTGTCTCCAAATATTATCTGAATAAGGTACTACTATAATTCCACAAATAATGCAATTGTTGATGTCTGGATACATGATCAGGTCAACTGGATGCCACAAACCATTTATGAACAGCTTCAGGTGCTTAATTTATGAAACAATGCAGCAGTCAAGAGAAAAAAAAAGGTATAAAAGGTGACAATTTAGTTATTTTATTCTAGAAGTAGAATCTCTTCCTATTACTTAGTAAAAGAAGTAATTCATTAAGATATTTCAACTAGCTGAAAATACACATATATGAACTGTCATTATTAGAAAATGGTAAATTAGAGCAAAATAGTTAAAACACAGACTCTTTAATTTAAGATTGATTTATTCTAAATTTACCCAATGTAGTCCATTGTCCCGAAGCTGACAGCAACTTTAAACTGGAGTTCACACTTTGATCATTAAAAAATGCCTATAATATTCAAATAAGAGAATACAAGTTAATGAAATGAAACATAAAATCATCAATTATAGTGCCTTGGATACTTTCAATCCAAATTATAAGGCTCCAATGAGTAAGTAGATTCTATATGATCTTTCAGTTTGTATACTAAATATCATACCACCAAATCCAAGGGTTTGTAACTCAGTGTAGTGAGTGTCTTTTATAAACTGAAGACATCTTCAGGTGTATATTTATATATGTAGTATTAAAGATTTATAATAAAGAAGGTTTAGTCCAAGAACACATAAAAATGTATGAAATTCATGGAGGTACAGGAAATTGAGGAAGAGATGAAACAGTTCTATCTCTGCATACAATGTTGTTGAAATTAAAAATGAAATGCTAAGTATGATTTTAAAATTCACACTTTTTAAATAAATTTGAAGCTTGGAGAAGTGTAGAGACACACAAAAATTATTAAACAGATACAGAGGAGATCCGTAAGTTATTGAAGGGATGAAGCATATATTCCACAGTAAGATTTGAAGTATTCAACCTTATTGATTTATCAATTAAAAAAAGGAGACATGCATAGTAATGTTGATAGCTGGCAAGTTTACATGATAGATAAGCCCAGTAAGAAAACCCACCCTTATGTATATGCATACAAGCAGAGTGAATAATCATTGAAGAAATTGCTAAGAAAATTAAATAACGGATCTTTCAATTTCTGCATCACTAAATTTCTTTATCACTCCTCTGGGATAGAGAGAGATCAGACATTACATGTAATGGTCCCTTTTTTCCAAATGGTCTTTTTTTCCCCTACTGGTTGATTCAACTACTTCACAGCTATTCAGGTTTTGCATTTTTAATTCAAAAGAGACAAGCACTGAGAAGGTGCATGGGTATTCTGTAAACTTCAATAATTTGAAATGTTTCTCAGTGGAAGATAAAATACTGGTGTGTTCTGTGTGAATTTCTTTAAAATATAAAGAGGCTGAATTCTTTATCCAGGATAACAATATAAAGTAGATAAACAAAAATCAAAGAGTTGTTTTTAAAACAACAGATGTAAAAATGACATTTTTTTCAAAACCCCAGGTTTGGATTTTTTTCTGTCTGCAAAGAGATGAAGAGATTTGACTTTGCAGACAACAGAAATGGAGGACACAAAATCAGCAAGAGATTTGAGTATCAAAAAGCTGGGAGCTCAAAATTCTAGTACAAAGCAACGGTATCCAAAAATTTTAAAAGTTGCATTTCCAGATTTGTGGTGCATATGCACATCTAATTGCACTGTGAATTTACTGTGAAAAGTGTACTGATAGCTGTGAGCGTGCACACTGTTTAAAGTCTCACACTAGGTGGACTTCCCAACATGAAAATGCTGTGGCCAAGATCAGCATCCAGTTCAGATTTCCATTCTTGGGAATCCTGAAAGACTAAATTGTTCTCTCTTAAAGCAGAGTAACATTAGTACAGACTAAAATATTTTTACTGGACAATACAGTTAACCCACAAAGTCAGACTTGAGCACCACACCTAAATCACCTCCTTTCAAGGAGACAGTGAGCAGGCCAATAGCATTCAACACTGCTCCACTGCTCGCTGTTATGCAGTTTTCCAGTAGCTATAATTTCATGGGGGCGGGGAAAAAAAGGCAACTTAAAATACAAAGGACTTAGAACTACCATAAGAAACTCATCCTTTTGATAGGGCTTAAACTGCTGGTCAAAACTGAACGCTTGTGCTGTGATCCTGCCTTGCATGGACCTGAAATGGAAAAATGCGATTAAATATTCTGAAGAGATACATAAAGCCCTATTCTGACCAATTATACTTTTTCTCTCCCTCCATTCTCAGTTATAAGCGCCTCCGACCCTTCCTTGGAGGGCTCGAGCTGCATCGGAGCCACGCTGCGAAGCTGAAATAGATCACGGCTCACTGTGGGAGGCGAGGACAGACGCCTCGCACCTCAGAAGGCGCGGTTTGTGTGCCTGGAAAATACCAAGGAGGCTTCAAATTAAGGGGTTGGGAGAATAAATGAAAGAAAAAGAAAAGAAAATAAAAGAAAGGGAAAAAAAAAAAAACAAAGAAAGAAAGAGAGAAAGAGATGCGGCCCCGCCGCCACTGGAGCGGCAGTCCTGAGGGCGCAGCGACGACTTCAGCCCTCAGCACCGCCCGCCTGTTCCCCCGCCGCCCCTAGACAGACGCGTCCCGCAGCAGGCGCTCCCCCCCACACCACTTGAGGAGTCGGTCCGCGATGTCCCTGTCCTGCAGGCAGGAGAAGGTTTTCTGCGGCAGGGCTCGGAACACGAAGCGCGCCGCGCCGCGCCCGCCCTCCGCGGACATCTTCCCGCGGCCCGGCGGTTGCCGTGGAGACGGCGCCGCTCCGGCGCGGAGCCCGGTCCGCTCTCAAGCGTTCCGCCGCCCGTGAGGGCCGGCAGACACGGCTGCCCCCGCCTTCTTTCTTGTTTCCCTACAAAATCCCCTAATTCAACACCAACCTTCTCCCCTCTCTCCTCTCATCCTCTCTATGCGCCAGGAAAACTGACGCTTGCCAAGAGAGAGCCCAGCAGGCAGAGGCAGGGGCCATTGCTGCCTTTGCCAAGGCTACCTCAGTGACATAACACCAAAACTAACTAGGAAAAGGCCAAAGTTATGAATTATGAACTTCTAACGAATCAGGGCTGCTTCTTGCTTCCCAGGATGCAGAGCCATTTGGGAATAGCGAATCCGTGCTTTCAAACTCTTCCCAGTCAACATTTAAGGAAAGAGCATTGTTACTTCAGGAAATTATTTCTTCAAGTCTAGTAAAGCAAGGGACACCTCGCACAGCTTGGGGAATTTCCTGCCCTTCGCAGGGAAAGCAGTGATAATTTAAGGCTGCTGCACATCTCATGCTATATCCTTCACCAGCCCACCCCCTCCAAAGCCTGTGCTTGCTTAGCCACAAATTTCCAAAAAATGTCATATTCCCATTAACCTATTGCTCAGGCTTTGCAGCATTCCCGTTTCCAAGAAGTTTAGCAGTGGTTTCGCTGGTTTCTAATTTGAAAAAAAAAAAAAAAAAATAAAGCTGGTCCACATCTGACTTGATTAGAAAGCAGATGAGAAAGGTCCAGGACACCACAAGAGCAGGCAGCCAAGTCAAAAGTGCCAGCACACACTGCCTGGTCTCATCGGCCTCTAAAAGGCTCCCAAAGATTTAACTTGAGAGACGTTCATGAAACAGGCTTGTACCAGAGGAATTCAGAAGAAACTGGTATAAGCCTTTTAAGAAGCCCTGTGTTAACATAGTTTCAGTAGAATTCATTGCTCACCACATACTCACTACATTTTCTAACAGTGCTGTGGGCGCAGTTCAGCAGGCCAGGTTGCTATATAGCAGCTATGTATGTGACATTTAAGGAGTCATTCCCCTATACTTTCTCCACTCTGTTTTCTCCAAGCGTTTTGCAACACACTTCCATTTTTTTTCCCCCCAATAAATTTTGCTTACACCTAGGCAATGAGGGAAAATAAAGCTACAGTATACTTTGAGGTGTTTAAATGTTTAAAGATGTTTTAATGGTAGCTCAAGAAGGGATAAAGAAAAAGTGTGCCTTTCTTCTCAGTGTTTAAATACAATGTAAAGTGGTAGCACCTGATACAAATTATTATAACCTTCTTCTCAACAAGTCTCCACCTACTCCAGCACTACCCCATCTGTTAAATTCCTCTTGCCACTAATACTACTAGCCAGCAATTAAATAGCCAAAGTGAAAGAACTGGTTTGGGCAGGGAGTGATGCGTAGCAGCAACTACCAAACACATAAATTCTTAATTTCAAGTTGTGTGCACTCAAATGCAGGACTTAAAAAACAAGCAAGCAAAAGACCAAAACTTTACGTCTTTAGGGAAAAAAATTCCTACTGACTTTAGTGAGGATTTTATCTGAATAAAGTGTTAAATCAACTAACATAAGCTCAAAACCCCACTGAAATCTAGAGTGTTTAAACACTTTGATGAATCAGGAGGAAGGAAATGAGCAAGAACTTCAGGACTGGCCCAGAGGGATCAGGACAGGAAACTCTAAACTATGGGATTAATTTCTTTAATGTTGTGCCATTTACCTATCATAGTTTATGATTCAATAGTTCCAGTTTAAGCAGTACATAACAAAAAAAGTTAAACTGAGACTTTCAGTTTAAACACTGACCTCAGTATCTCTGATGTCATGAACAGCAGCCTGAAGTAGAAAGTCAGGCACAGTACTCTTTTAAACACAGACATTGAACTTTTTTTTTTTTTTTAAATGTTACAGGTTTTATCGTCTCGCAGAAGACATTTGGAGGGTGGAAAATGTATTTTTCTGCTGTCAAATGAAGTCTGGTAATTATATACTGTCATCCCTCCCTTTTAAGCAGATGAATTTTCAGCATTGTTTGTTTTTCACTTATTTACTTATGTGTGATTTTGAAGAGTTTTACAGTCCTGAATAAACTGTGGGCCTTAAGTGCAAAGCAAACAAACCAGCTTTTCCATGGCAAACAAAAATCGAATTACAGAGGACCAGCCCTGTTGTACCTCTGCAAAGTGCATCGGTCTTTAAGGCAAAGGTCAGCTGGTGACAGAGGAGCAGCCTGTTCTAGTTGGGGTGGTAGTGAAGAACCTGAATGGCAGCTCCTCCCTCCCTCCTGCAGAAGTCTTCAGCATTGCTGAGGGATAGTTAAGAGAAGTGAATTAGCCAAATGGAGGAGGAAAGGGGTAATTATCAGTATGTATATATATCATCTGTGAAATAAATTAGTCTTTCCAGTATTAAAATACTGTAGGATAAGTCTGATGGAGAGTAAATTGAAGTCCAGATCCTGCATCCAGTCTGTAATGAGGACTAGAACCACCCAGCATAGAAAGCACTGTATATTACAGTGAAGTTCAGCTCCCACAGAAGCTTTATGGCGTATCAATGTCCAATTCTAGGCAATTGCACTGATAAAAGATTCCAGGTTCAAGTCTGTGAGAGACAGAGGCAAATTAGAAGCCAAATAAAAATGTGTCTAAATCAGTGAATAGAAAAGTCTGTGGTCTATCTGAATTTCCCCCTTTCTCCACCACCACCCCAAGCATTACTCTTCAGTAATTCAAGATTGCAAGTCAGGAGTCATTGTCTGCTTCAGAGTCAGACTCTGGATCCTCAGGTGAGGGCAGGAATTACACCTCTGCTTGCAGAGAACTTTTTTCTTTTAAATGACAACCCACTGGAGGCCTCACCCAGGAAGAGGAAGGTCAGGATTTTACCATCTTTCAGCCTGAGGAAGTCCAACCTCACAGCTTTTACATCTCAAGTGCCTCAACTATTAGGGCTGTTGTCACATCCCAAGTTAACCGGCTGCTGTCCTAGCAAGTGTATTTTCTGGACCAGTGTCAGGACCCTACAGGCACTGAGCAGCCACTTTTTCCTAGTGGTAGGGCTGCTGCACTCACGGCTAACTCTACTGTGACCTTGGATCAAACAGCTGGGTGGGACAGAACTGTGAGGAACCTCAAAGGTAGCCTAATCCTCTTGGCTTGGGAGATGCATTTCAGCCCCAGCTGTTGCCCCAGCTTCTTATTGGAGCTGCATGGACAGCATGCTTGTGTCTGGCCATGAACCCACCAGTCCTGAGCCTGACCTCAGCCTCAACCTGTCTCATCCCTTTGGACTGGTCTGATTATCTGGACTCATGGTTGAACGTGGTCATTGTCACCAGACCTGCTTTGCTGGTTAGGATGCTGTGGGATGGGGCTGTGTCAGGGAGGGTACTGCCCTACCAACTTCACTGTCACCCTTGGCTGCCAGCTCAGCTGATTTTACAGAGCAACCCCCCCTTTCAGCTGCCTGACACTCAGTATGTGGTTAAAAGGTTGTTATGTTTATGGCAGATTTGTCCATAATGTCTTAGTTTAATCAGTTTCATATGTCTGAGTGACTGTGACATTAATAACCTCTGCTTCCAAAGGGTGTGTGGTACATTGCTTTATACATGCACTACAGCCTATTATGAGGCTTAATTCAAAAAGTAATATCTATATCTAAAACATAGTTAATTTACAATTTGCATGTTAAAAAGTATTTAGAAATAAGTAGTAAAGAAAATACGTTTTAGGTTTAATATAGGTTTAATATGGTTTAATACCTATATTAATAGGTATAATAATAGAATATGATAACGTGAGTTTAGGCATCAAAGCAACAAGCAGTGCAATGTCTAGATTTTCTTTGGTCCTCAAGAAAGAGACGTGAGATTCTGGAGATGCACAGTTAGAATTAGAGTGAGGCCCAGGAAACTCAACACAGTGTGTGTGAAACCATCCAGGCCTATTCCACCCACAAGAGGGAAAAGAAGAGGATTCTTACACTTAAGTCTCATCTCTCACTTACAATTTATATACTGTCCTGGAGATTCACTGCCTTCTTCGAAGGCTGGTGGCTAAACACACGTCCCTAAATCAGATATGGGCTGCTGCTACTTTTAAAATGAGCAGAGGGAATAAAGGGTTTCTGGGCTACTAATCCTCTTTTCAAGCAATACATGAGTTTATCATACACACAAACAGCAGCTGAGATGCCCAGTTTCAAATTCACCTTATGCTTTGAGAGTTCAGCAGTATGCCCCATTTCCTTCAGGGCCACAATCCAAACATATATTTGCATACCTAGTTTTCTTACACAGTTTACATCCAAAAGCTTACAAGGTATCTGGGTAGTTGTGTCTCAGAAATTCTTTCCCCGTGTAGAAAATCATATTTTACTGTAGTAGTTGGAGAACATAAACATGAATTTGTATCTATAGCTCCTCGGTTAGGGACTTTATGAAGAAGGGGACAACTCTGGGGCCGGTTTGAGTTCCAAAAGACTGTTTATTACTTTCATCCAGTGACTGCCTGCTTAATATGAGATACTGAAGTAATCTTGGATTTAGGCCTGCAAATTCTTCAGAAATCCTATTTTTAAATGTTTTTTACTTATTCTGGCTCATTTTTTTCCTTATTATTTGTGTAGCCATACTTCAAGGTGTTCTGTTACAAATTCCTCTGAAGTGTAACAGTTTATCTCCCTGTATGTGCCTGATCACAGCAGTACCAGGCTACTGGATGTGCTGTTTTTCTCTGCACAGTGATCTGGGTGTTTGTAGGAGTGACTGAAGGTCTGGGCGCCGGAAGCTTGATTCAGTTGCTTGAACTTTGTGTCTGCTACTATTTAAGATCCCTCAAGGAGGCTGTAACATCTTCATGGGGCTGTCAGGTATGACACAACACCTAGAGGAGACCTGTGCTTCTCCAGACTGGTGGCTGGAGGCCAGGTGGGAATTTCAAATGGCACTAGACTTAGAGGTGAGAGCTGAGACCTGGGGGTATATTTCAGGTTCAGAGACATAATTTTAGGTGTCTACCTGTAGGTTTTTGCAGGTTAGATAAGCTTCCATTATCATCAAGGGAGATCAAGATCTCAATTTAATTGCAGAGAGAGGCATTTCAGATGCCCAAGGTAGCTTTCAGATTGCCCCAGATACCTCTTTTCTGGTTTTCTGGAATGGCAGCTAGAGGCTGAGTCTACACTTAAGTAGTGCTGTATCTGCCAGCTCCAGAAAGGCCATACCCTACTTTGTCTCAGAAGGAGCTAGGTGGCCATGTGGAGGCACCTGAACTGAGTCCCAAGTCAGTACTGTCCTTAGAGTGAACAGATTTATGCAGTTGATGAGATGAATAAATCTCCATAAGGTGAGCTCAAAACATCCTAAGCTCCATAACTGAACAACAAAATTGAAACCACAACTGTCTCTTCTACTGTAAAATTGTTTACTATCCCTTTTAGCTCTGTGCACCTGACTCTCCACCTATACTCTCAGTAAAGCATCTAAGACTATTACCTTCCCACCAGTATTTTGTACATCCCAGTTTAGCCCCTCTCCCCCATGAGCAAATTACAGCAATCTACAGGATCCCATCTTTCTCCTTCCCTCCCTTGCTCCCAACTCTGGCACATTTTACCCAGCCTTGGGTTACTTTGTCCCTTTTGCCCACACTGACCCTCAGGATTCTTTGCGTCCTCTGCTGCTCTCTCTGTGCCATGGCCTTCATGCCTCATTCACCAGCCCTTCACTTTGTGTACTAAAGCCAGACAGTTGTTGACTTCCATTACAAAGAGAGGGCAGAAATATCACCACTATCTTTTCACCACTTCTTCTTCTCTGAAAAGGGGACACAATACTAGTCCTATATTTAAACATCTTCCTTTTGCATTTTTTATATCAGACTGCTGAAGTACAGATGGGTTCTAAGCAGTTCACTAATGTATAATCCTTGAGTGCTTATTCTGTTAATTATTCACCTTGATATTTCTTAGCTCTTCTTCTTACTGAATGGGACTTTACAGGGTTTCCATTTTTGGGGGTATCAAATACAAAATTCAGTCAGTACTGAGGGTTTTACAGGGTGTAATACTGCATTTGAGGAGTTTATTAAAGGTTTCAGGGAGGGAAAAGGAATGCTTCATTTCAGAAGGAAACTGTGTGTGGTTATCCAGAAGGATATATTTACCAATAATATTATTAAGGTGACATTGGAGGTGCATGTGTTGAAATTAGCAATGAACAACCAAAGGTTTGCCTGCAGTATTGATTTTACATTGAGAGGGATGCATCATGACAAATCTAAATGTAGCTTGACATGAATAGTTTGAAGTTAGGATATTTAGGACCCACAGAGACCTCGATTTCCCTCCTACATGTTTATGAACACGTGCCATGTATGTGAGTTACCCATCAACACATTTCACTTTGAAGAATTTGCCTAGTGAAAAATCAGGGTGTCCATAGCTGCTGTAAAAGTCAGGAGCTATGAAGGGTTAAGCCTTACTGTGTGGATTTTTTTCTCATCCAGAGAGTGAGGTTAAGGCAAGGAGGGAAGCTATTAATATGTAAAATTTAGAATTTAGCACTGTTGCCTATCAAGACCTCTGTCTTTGACATTAAATTCAGTCTTTTTTCAGGGCTGGCAGGCAGAGCAAGTTCTGTTGCACTCTTAAAAGCTGGGTAAGAGGTCATGTGAATTTTGCTTTCATAAAAATAGCTTTTATTGCAAAATCAAATTCTCCTTTGTCTGCTGTTTGTACTGTTTAAACAAAGCTTATGAAGCGTTATAAAATAAGGTACCCAAATGTCATCTTCCATTCAGTCTGACAAGCATCCTTAATTGCATAATCATGAATCTTAACCTAGGACATCTGAGAGACTGGCAATCTAAACCCTGATCCAGTCTGGAAGGGTGGAGACACTGCTCTGGTTTTGGATTTGCTTGCTGAATTTATGAGGTTTTTGCTGAACTGCAGTATTTGTTCTTTGACCTTTATAGAATGCCTTATTTGTTTGTGAGCTTATTTCAAACCATTAAACTGGTCTAAATTACTATGCAGATTTTTTTCTTGCTATTGTTTTCAATTGTATAGGGAAATCTAGTCTATCCTATTCTTCCTAGAAAGGGGAGGAAAAGATGGGTTCCACTGTGAATTTGCTTCTTTCGGGCTTTGCAGAACTGAAATCTGTTCCCAATGCAACCACAAGCTTCTACTGCAATCTAAGCAAGTGATTTAACACTAGACCACAAAGGGCAGAGAAGATAATGTTGTGGGGCTGAGGTGGCCGAGATCCAGATTCTTAGTTATATGTCTGAGCTGCCACTTCAAAAAGTCCCACTCTAAGCAGAAAGGTGCCTTAACTAGCCAACAGGAAACAATATCTGACAAAAGGACAACTTCCCTGTGAACGATGACAACTGAGGCATGCCCTTGAATTGAAGTGCCTCTGATTTCAATTAAAAACTTTGGCTGCTAATTCTAAGGTCATTTTTATGCTCTTCAGCCTAAAAAGTATTGCACTTCTACCCAAACAGACACTTTCAACAGTGAGACTGATGGAGACCTGTCCTATACTGCCCTCTGATTTGGAGGTTATAAAAGGCAATACATGAATACACATTTTCCCTATGGGTAAAATCCACACAGATGAAAGGAGAAGGGTGACACAGCCACTGTCTCTCTTGGTTTGTGCAGGATTCTCTCTACCGGGACACCTCAGGGAATGCTTACTGAATTGAGCTTGGGAAGTCACATCAAAGAGGAAAGGCTACACTTTGAATCCTGGTAAGTCTAGGACAGATATTCTGTGAAGTTAAGTCTAAGATTGTTGTAGACTTGTCCACAAAAATAAAGAAAATACCAAGAAAAGGTTTTTTGGGGAAAATTTTGCTCCCTTTTAAATTTTTCAGCCAATTATTTTGCTGTTTCCCTCCACAATTATGATTTCCACAGCAGCCAACAGACTATCAGCCAAGATATTTATTTCTCAGGATGATGCCAGTACCTTTTGCCATGGAAAAGGCAGAGATGTTTTGTGCAATTTGACTCAATTTTGATCAACATGAGATAAAGATTCTTCCAGAGACCTGGCGATAATAGGTTCCTTGCTAAGCATCAGTTGCTATGTCTGTCCTAGTTCACCTCTACAAAATCAGCTCCAGGACAGACAAACATGTCTTGGGACCTAGGCATAGTAAGTACAGGGTAACAGAATGCACCAATGTAAATGTCTGAAGCAAAAGATTCTTGTTATTCTACTTAACCTAAGAGTTAGGCTGTAGCAATCAGGACTAATTGAAGAGTGAGGGTAGCCTTCCAAGGATCTCTGTTTTGAGAGTATTTAGGCAGCACAGCCTGAAGTCAAACATAGGGTCAAGTTAGGAAAACTGGTGTTGTCAAAACGAAAGTGTCGCTTAGTTTGAACAAAAACTTGACATTTCTACATTTTCTACAGAAGAAACAGGAAATAGGTAAACTTTTTGGTTAAGTTCCAGGGATTCTGTAGTTAATTGAAATCTGTTGGTGACTGGGGCTTCAGTGTTGCAAAAGACTACAGGGTTTCCAGGAGACAGGAAAACCCAAGGTAATCTCCCAGGGCAGAGCTAAAAATCTAAAACTTGGGTTACACAGCTTATGATGGAGGTCACCAAGTGTCCAGGCTTCTCCCTCAGTGTCAGGGTGAAGTTCTCATTAGAGTTAGAAATTTTAGGCCCAGAGAACAATATGGAGTTTAGGAATCCAGATCTATCTGCACAATAGATCTATCTTGAATTCACAGAACAGGGAAGACCAAAGTCCTTATTATTCTACGAAGCAGTGTTTTTTTGGTGACAGGAAACTAGGAGGGTTTTTATTCAGAATTCATAGTTTGGGTTTTGATTCATATAAATTGAGATTATCTAATGCAAGCCTGCTTCTCCAAAGCTTCCAGTTACATAGCAGAGTAAAAATAACATCAGTGAATGCGATTGGTACGTTATCTTTGCAGACTCCTCCTCCTGGATCAGCTGGTGTTTTTCTTCCCTACTTTTTTCTCTAAGCTTGTGTGTGGTTTGCTTTATAGAGCTAAATAATAATCTTCTGACAGCATTATGCTTCAGAATCCATGTTGAAGGAAGCAATTCCTCTCCCCAGGTGCAGGTTCAAGACTGAAGGGAGAGGTGGACCTCTCGTTTATGGGCATGAAGTGTGTGGCCTAAATCTTGTGCATGTCCTCCAGTAGGAAATCAAATCAGAGAGCTCATCACTTTGTCTACAGATGCAGGAAGATGAGAGGATATGTACACTAGTTTGCTTCTGTAATTTAGCTGGTGAGAATAAATTTGCACCTGCATACTGAACAAAAAGTCTGCTGCCAATCCACAGCAACTAGAGCAGGATAGTATTCTTGCAAGCACAAAAGATTCCTCTAGGATCTGTCCTTATATTGTCTTCCCCAAGGTGTTTGCATCTCCTTTCAGTCCTTGGGTCTTACAAATCATGCTGTGGAGTTAGGACATCAGCATCAATCCCAGCTTCCCTTTGACTCCATTCTGAAAGGATCAGTATGAACAAGAAGAGAGTCCTCTTAGCTCTCCATGAGTGTGTACGTCTCAGTTCCTAAAGCAATGCTGTCCCGATGAGGAAATGACAAACTCACTCTAAGATATGAGCCAGTTAAGAGTCTCACTTGTGTTTTATTCTGCACTGTTTCATTTGAATAAAATAATACATAAATTCCTTCTTAAAATGTTTCCAAGAATATATACCTTTTACTTGGAATAGCAAGAAGCCAAACTGAGCCACAAACTATGAAATTGATGGAAACCAATCCATTCCATCCCTTGCAAAAGAGACTGAATTGTCCTTTCTGTTCAACTGACATGATGAAGAATGAATAAACTGTTTTTATTCCTTAGCAATGAGTTTGAAAAGAAATGGAAAAATATTGCTTTTGATTTTAATACTTTCTGTATTTCAATGTCTAAATTAAAATTCTTCTTGCTAGAGCTCAAGCTAAGAAGTGATTTGCTGAAGTTTTCAGCTTACAAACTTTATAAGCAGAAGTCCTGGCAGAAGGATGTGAGGTTTTTCTTCCGAAGGATGCACGATTTACAGTGCACAATCTGGCTCACAGAGGGAACAATGGGATCATTGCCATTTTCTCTAAAGCTGCAATTCTCTTCCTACTCATGTTGTAGTTCAGCTGAGGAATATTTAGACTAGAGTGGTAAATGTTTGGGTATTAAGACCCTCTTAGGAAAAGAATGGATAAGAGACATTTAGAGAACATTTAGAGAACTAACATTTAGAGAAATTATTTATATAACAATAGACCAAGACATCCTTGCCAAAATACGGACTAGTTGTGCCAGACATGTGCATATAATAAAGAGTTTGTAATCTGGAGGAGAGGTGTAAAGGGTTTTCAAGCTGTATCCAAGACACAACAAGTAGGCAAAGGTTAACATGCTCTTAATAAACCCATAACTTCCTTTAGAGCTTACCAAGTCATCTATTAAATGCTCTCAGAATGGTACACAGTCTGACACTTTACAGTTCTATCTAGAGATCTCCATACATTTCAGAAAGCACTATTTAATTTTCTAGAGAGCCTATAAGCATTTCCTTATTTCATAAGCACAAAGGGATACAAAGATTTTTCTAAAAGACTTTTAAGAGAACTTTATACATGAATATCTTGAAATGTGAAATTATCACTTTTTGTGGATACTTAGGTTTACAATCTTAATACAAAATTTATACAGAACATACTTTTAAAGGTTGGATTTAGAACACTTCGAGAGTTATTAAGGGAACAGCAGAGTGTTCAAGGAATAAACAAGGGATCTCAGCAAGCAATTTTTCATACTGATATACTTACATCTTTTTATTTGTCATCAGACAATTAGATCTATGATGTCAAATATCCTGAGAACTGTAATTCTAGCAAATCATCTGGGTGTAAGGTGCTATTACTGTTGCCATTACTGAAACTTGGTGGGTCGAATCCCATGACCAGAGTGTGGCTGTTGATGGCTGCAGGCTGTCAAGGACAGACAGGCAAGGAAGGAGGATCAAAGAGGTTGCCCTCTATACCAAGAGGTGTGTATGTGACAGAGTGTGAAGAGATCTCTTGGAAGAATAGCCATGAGCAGATTGAAAGCTTATGGGTAAGAATCAAGAGACTGAGACAGCAGAGGGAACCTCATGCTTGGTCTCTCCTACAGCCTGCCTGACCAAGGGAAGCCCATTGATGAAGCCTTCTTGCTTCAGGAGACATCGCTCTCACAGGCTCTTGTCCTGCTGGGGGACAGTAACATACACAGTGGGATCAAGTACACCCCAGCAAGTTTGCAGACGATACCAAGCTGAGTGGCGTTGTTGGCATGCCTGAGGGATGGGACTCTGTCCAGAGGGACTCTAACAAGCTCAAGAAGTGGGCCCATATGAACCTCACGAAGATCAACGAGGCCAAATGCAATGACCCAGCAATGTGCATTTGCAGACAAAAAAGCCAATCATATCCTAGTCTGTATCCAAAGCAGTGTGGCTGTGGGAGGTGATTGTGCCCCTTTACTCTGCTCTTGCGAGACCCCACCTGGAGAGCTGCACCCAGCTCAGCGGTCTTCAGCATAGGAAAGGCATGGACCTGTTGGAGTAGGTACAAAAAATGGTCACAAAAATGATCAGAGAACCATACAGCCGCTCGCTCATTCCATCCTGGTGCGATGGGGGAAGAATCAGAAGAATGCAAATGAGAAAACTCATGGGTTGAGACAAAGGCAGTTTAATATGATAAGCAAAAGCCACACATACAAGCAAAGCAAAACAAGGAATTAATTCACCATTTCCCATGGACAGGCAGGTGTTCAGTCATCTCCAGGAAAGCAGTGCTCCATTGTGCATAACAGTTAATTCAGAAAACAAACAACATCACTCTGAACAATCCCCCCGTTCCTTCCTCTTCCCCCACCTTTACATACTAGGCATGATGCCATTTGGTCCAGAATATCCCTTGAGTCAGTAGGAGTCAGCTGTTCTGATAGTGTCCCCTCCCAACTCCTCGTGCACCCCGAGCATCCTCATTGGTGGAGTGGGGTGAGGACCAGAAAAGGCCTTGACTCTAAAAGCCCATCTTAGCTATAATGAAAATATCTCTATATTATCAACAGACTTGTCAGCATAAATCCAAAGCACAGCCCTATAAAAGCCACTGTGAAGAAAACTCTGTCTCAGCCAAAATGAACACAATGACCTTTGAAGGTAATTTGCAACCCAAACTATTCTATGATTCTGTAGAAGAAATTCGATTACATTGGAAGCACTGAAGGTCATGTTATATATAAGGTGGCCCCTGCGTAGAAGTATTCAGATGCTAACAGAAAAACTTCAAACTCATGGGCATCAAATTCCCTAAAGTAATTGAAAACATAGTCAGAATTAGCTTATTCCTGTTCATTATTTGATTAGCAACCAACTTCAAAGGCTGGCAAGCTATAGCTCTTCCTCTTTGGGCAAAAATAAAGTGAATGCCCTTCCTAGGATCATGTTTATTTTTAGTGTCTTCCTTTATTCCAGACATTTATTTTAGCAAAATCAACATATTGACTATGTCTTAGTGAAGCCTTGATAGTAAATGTGAACACTCTCTGCAACATTATCAGAACAGACAGATTTCTCAGACTCTCATCCTGTCACTGGACGAAAGCCCTCAGCTAGACAATACAACTGCTTGATTTGTGGGAAAGGCAATGTTAAGAGCCGTAAATTGGCGTTAAATGGAATCAGAATTGTTTGCTCCTTTTCATCTCATTGAACATACAGACTGTTTGGCTGTGTTTATACTGCTGAGTTGATTCAAGCCTTGAAGCTGAATAGCACTGACTGGCTTGTGTCCACACTCCACAGGGTCAACTCCCTCTAAACTGGCTTCTCTCAGTGACAGCTGAAGTGCTCCAAAACAGAGTCAAGGAGAGCAGTAAGAATTAAGCAGTGTGACAGTAAGTGTGAATGCCTGAGCTCATTACCTGGTCCCCTTTGGTTTGGCGGTATAGATAACCCCTAAAGGAAAAAATACCCAGTTGCTGTGAAAACTTACAAACAAGTGACTGGAGCACCAGCGATGATGCATCCATCCAACCAACTCCTGGCCCTGCACAGGACCATTCCCAAGAATCACACCATGTGCCTGAGGGCATTGTCCAAATGCTTCTTGAACTCTGTCAGGCTGGTGATGTGACCACTTCCCTGGGAAGCCTCTTCCAGTGAGTCTATAGGGGTACATGTCACAGCCTAGAAAGAAGGCTCCTCCTGAAGACTCTCAGGGGTATTCATGTCTGGAGAAGCAAAGCAGAGACCTGCTTCTCAAGATCATGGACACAGCAATCAGGAATCACGAAGAAGTCCATTGAAGACTGGGCTTACGAGGATCACATGTACCTCGGTATAGCCCAGGCAGCTGTGCCGGCCTGCACCCAAGGGTGGGTTACCCCTCCTGCATGTATGTACACACACATACACATGGGAGACAAAATTCATATGCATATACATGGACATAGAGATAGATCTATAAAATAAAACTAGCACTGCTCCTGTTTGTATAGAACCAGATCATGCTATGGCACTCAGTATAATATTAAAATGCTGCTAAGAAATCTTTCCAACAATGGAGACATTGATTTGACTGTGGTCCTTTTAAGTTGTTGCCCTGGGCTGCTGTTGGGAAGCTGCTTTGCAGGCTGCCAGATATGTCTTTTTGTTGTGTAACACCAAGGGTGGCTTAGGACGTGAGGCCATCTGAAATACTGGTTAGTCTGGGAGAAGCCAAACCCGACATGAGTCACACTCACGCAGTATCTTCCTGCAGCGTGGGGGTGGGACACTGGCACACACTATCTCCTACTCTCTGCCTAGTTCTTCCCAGCCCATAAACAACTATCCTTGCTCCAGAATTAAACTTGAGGGTGAACTAACACTTAAGGAGCATAGACAATCAAGAGATAACACTTAGGCACAGAAATCCAACAGATACCAACAAGACAGTATAGATGTACTTTGTGTTTACTAAATTTGAAGTATCATTTTTCCTTTGTGTTAAATCTTCCATCTGGAGTAACTCGAACCTTTGTAGTGGAGTTGGTTAGGTTGGATTGGAAAAATTATTTAGGTAACATTGGAAACTCTGCCTTGGAAGGCTGAGTCTAGAGACTAGGAAGGTATAATATCAGAACTCCACCAACAGTAAATACTGAACATGCTACTGCAATATATTGATTTGCCTTGATATGCTCACAGCATGATATGATACTGAAAATACAGCCCATTGTCCCCTACTGATGGCCAGATAATCTTTGTGGAAGTTAAACCATGTCCTAGGCACACAGACATACGATCTGGCTGACTGATGGAAACCATAATCCACATTCACTGGGCAGAATGTCTGAGCCTATGTATTTTATTAGACTCTTAAACTGCCTCTTTAGCTACACTGGAGACATGTGGGATTAGAGGGAATGTGTTTAGGCACTGACCCACCCATGGTCTGTACACTTTAACTGGTGGCACAGTCCTAGGACTCTTCCTCAGCACAACATGAATAAAGCCACATACTCTAAGTGAAAGGAGAGTTTAGCTGTGTGGTTGCAAGCTGTAGTGTGCCACTTGCTTTTGGGGCCAGAGAATTGGCTCTGATCCATTTTATTTATTGACAAATACAGCCAAACTGATCCATGCAGAGCCAGCTTAGCTTCTGAACACCCAGTGTGCCAGGTGCACTGGACACATCACGAATTAGGATGTAGATATCTCAAATTTTCTCATTTTAGATTTGGCAACACAATTTTTCATTTACTTTTGGAATTCCAATACTTTAGTTCCTTGGATAAAGGAGAATTGGCTGCAAGTGAACAAAGTTTTGTCTACCAGAAGATGACCAGTTTGGCCCAAGGTATGCCACATGTGCATATGCATTGGTGATCATCATGTTTGCATGTTACATGTCCTCTTGTAGCCAACTTTGGTCATCTCAGCTTGAGATCTAGTTTTTCAAAAAACAGCAGAATATGCCAAGAGAACAAGTGAAGGGAAGAAGTCAGTAAACCCCTTCCAAGTCTGCCTCCAAGGGCTTGCATGTCACCTAACTTCTACACAGTGCTTACGGCTGAGCTCATCTGTAAGCTCTCTTTCAAGTCATTAGAAACAAATAAATATTTTTAGGGACTGATTCATCTGACTTATTTTAGATACACAGGAACAGGTGAATCATACCTTAAAATTGTCTGTTTCTCTCCAGTTGTTATAAGGGAAACAGTTGGCAATATTCTCATACATAATTTCTGCACATTTACAGGAGATGTATATAGGTTCTAATTCCTTGGTCTGCAGTGGCGCCATACAATTATTTTTTACATTTCCTTCACCCATTCTGAATAAATCCATATTCAGCAGAAGTAGACTATCAAGGCGTAGCTTTTGCTTACGTGCAGTCCCCCCCATGGTGGTCAGGCAGTGGAGGGCAGGAGCACAGACCTCAGTGGGGTGTAAGTGACACACGGTGGCCCGGGGAAGGGGGGCAGCTTGGGGGCCCTCCTCAGCACAGGGCAAACACAGTGGCCATGGAGCTGGTGGGACCCAGGCTCTGCTACAGCTGCAGGTTTACAGCATGGTAAATCTCTGGCGTCTCAGCTGCCAAAGGAAACATGAGCGGCCACAGGAGTCGCGTTCTTTATAGGAAATGAATAAGCACAAAAGGGCCATCTGATACCCCACAGGCTAATGTGTGAGTACTGTCTTATTAAGGACAAAAGAGATCTGAGGAATTGGCACAGATGTCAACTTTAGTCTCTGGCTTTTTAAAATATATTAATAACTCCATCTTCCCTAACCCTTCAGATTTTTTCTTCCCCAGAAGAAACAAAAAACCCCCCAGTAACTTTTAGACTCATTTGGTTTAATATATCTTGCATTTTATACTACCAGAAGGATTTTAAAATGCTGTATTAATTATGGGCCAGATGTTGTATGCAGGGCCAAGCTAAATTGATGGGACTGTTCAAGGCTGCCACAAAGCTGTGTGTTTGTTGTCAGCTCCCAGGAGAAGGGTAACATGGCTGACAGGTATGTATCACTAAACAAGAATTTTGACTGAGAAAATCGGTATGATTTTAAGAGTTTTATTGTCTTTTAAAGTGTTTACTGCAAAATTTCTACAAAGGATTTACACTTTAGTATTCAGGAATTGAACTAAGCGTTGCCATTGGATTCATCTCAATTTGCTGCAATGTGCTCTGTGCATTTATTGCTCTTTTTGGGTGCTGTACAAATGCTTTTGTGTTTGGTTTATAAACCATACCTGAGATTCCAAAATCTTTCCTAAAAATGTGGACACATAATTTCCATTAAAATGAGTGGGAACTTTGAACCCTGTCCTTTACTTGGACTATTATAATGTTGTACAATAATTATTCATCATAGTATATTGAATACTTTATTTCACCTTCTCTCCTTTCAAAATGAAGATGAAAATAGAATTTAAAAAAGCACTTCTGATAAGGATTTCATTGCAACATACTTGTTTTGAATTTGGATTTTTATCAGTAGCACAAAATCCAAATTAAAGTACTTTGCAGAGAATAGTGCCACTTTTCTGAATCATCTTGCTTTTACATTCAAAAGACAAGTAATCTCCTCCTATGTTTTCTATGTTCCTAGCTCCATGCAGCAAGCCACAAAACTCAAGCTTTTTCTTGGCTTCCCATTTTGCAGAAGACCTCATATAAGTGTGCAATGATATTTTTAGCAAGAGATAATAGATGCAATTTAGCAATATACACTATAATACTCATTACATACTTTGATATAATAATATAAGAATATTGAAAAATAGCTTTTATAATGCTCCCCTTCATGTGGTACACACCCCCAATATTTAAAAAACCCATGAGTAACAGATTCTGAGCCATCAGCATGCTGAATTAGTAGGGACATCTGACTCCTCAAATGGCGTCTGATATATTTTATCTGACTGTTTTAGAATATAATAATACTTACATAAATTTATATAGTCTCATAATAATCTCCTTCAACTAAACTTTAAATCAAGATATTTTGTCCTGCATACAGTTTCATTTAAAAATCTTTGGTATGACCAATAGGAAACTTGAAATATTTTTTGCTGGAGCTGCCTGTTTGTGTAAATCCTACCAGCCGAAAAAGGCCATTCACAAAGATAGATGAAAGAATCTTAGTATTTACTTCTCTTGGAATAACTGAGCCCAGATGACAGCACCTTGGAAGATAGAGCCATTAGGGGTTCTGCAGAAAGATGGTACTGACTTCATGCTGTGCTGGTGTTGGTCTGAAACTACATTTTCCTTTGGTGTGAGGTCTCTGTTCCTCCATTAATGGCAGATTCAAAACAACTTAGAACTGGTCTCAAAATTTTTTTCTCTTGGATGAGGAATGGAAATAAGCCACTCCCAAAACAATTTCAGCACAGTTTCCTGTATGTTATTCAGGTAAAGTTTGTCCTGATGATGTTCTCATCATTTCTGTTGCTATAATGCAAAACTATGGAGACTTAGGAGCAGTCTGGAGAAGAAGTTTTCGCAAAGCTATGCAGCCATAGGCAGCCATAAGAAAAAAGGGAATGGCCTAAAGCTGAAGGAGTGCAAGGCTTAGAATAAATATTAGGAAAAATATTCTCTACTGTGATGGCGGTGAGGCACTTGTACAGATTGCCCAGAGTGGTTGTGGACTCCCCTGGAAGTGTCAAATGCCAGTCTGGATGGGGCTCTGAGTAACCTGGTCTAGTGGAAGGTTTCCTGCCCATGGCAGGAGGTTTGGAGCTAGGTGGTCTTCAAGGCTCCTTCAAATCCAAATTCCATGACTCTTTGATTCTATGGTATTTTACAGAATCTCTCAAACAACATGTGCCCCACAGCATTCTTTGGTGAAAGAAGAGATGAGACTGAGTCAAGCAAAACAAAACTAGGGGCAATATGCTCTCTCCAACTCATATGCACAAAGGACAGTTGCATTGGACCTCTATGGTCAATAAAGTAATACATTTAGACCACAGCTGTGCTGGAGACAGTTCAGTAGATCTTGCTGTTGAAATTACCATGTGCACCCAAATGGCTTTTGGCAAGCTTTGCACCTTGCTGCAGGGTCTCCTGGGAATTGTAATGCCATAGTTAGTTGAGTTTGAAACTCCTTCTCCCTTCCTCTTTTCCTTCCCAGCCTGCCAAAGCTTGGATCCAGAAGTCTCAGCCTCTGGCCCTGCAACCATTTTCCTTAGGTATTAATCTGGCAATGGATTTAATCACACCAACAGAGAAAAAAAATATTAAAAATAGGCCTAAACTGAGAAGAAAACAGAATTATTTTAGCTGCAATCATAAATCCTGGAGGTATTAATCTGTGTAGCCAGTATTTATATATCTGTGTAGCCACTGTCTTGACATGCAGTGCCAGGCACAGTTTCCTTGTTGGAAATGGTCCCTGTGTAGTGTTTATAGTGCCATTTCCTCTCTTTTCCTGTCATGCACTCATGGCCAGAAGAGCATAAAACATCTACCAGATCCCTGAAAAGAGGAGAAGGTGTGTGGGTACTGAGAGGATACAGGGGGTCTCTCTTTTGCAAGTATGTATTTTTTACCCAGTTATTTCTTCTTTGAATGCCCCCTATGTAACAGCTCCTGAGGAAAGCCTGGAAAATACTCTTGTTTTACTTCCGGGGCTGTCCGTGACAAGGCTTTTGGGTCAGAGCCCTGAAGTGTCCCAAGTCCCAGCCCTGGGTGTTCATCAACATGTTTTGGGCTGTGAAGTACAGCTGAGCCTTTTATGATTCAATCTCCATAGAAGGGGAGGATGGACAGATCAGGTCTGCGACTCCTAAAGCGGCTCAGTGGTTTGACTCAGTAATCTAAAGGGTTTTTTTAACCTAAATGACCCTATGATTTTAACATGAGCTATCAGAGCTTGTGAGCAAGGGACCTAATAGGGGTTCAATAGTACTGAGATTGGACCATGTGGTTGGACCATTGCAAAGGCAGGAGCCAGACTCAGGAGACAGGTTTTAATTTATTCGAGTAGAATGTGAACTCAGTAGGGTTGGAGAAGTCTTTTATATTCCTCTTCTCTGTCCTAATTCATTGAGATAATGAGGCAGAACAACTGCTATGACTGTTGGGGTATCTATCTATCTATCTATCTATCTATCTATCTATCTTAAAGTGACTAGAAGCCAGGACTAATTATTTAGTTCTCCAAAGGGTATTAGCCTCTGCAAGATTCAGAATGACGTGCATGTATCTAAGAGGATACATAAAGTCAGGACACAGGTCCAGTACCTAATCCATTCCCAAAGTTCGGTTCTCACCCATGCACAGAAATGCTACTACCTCGAGTTAACAGACTACCTGGACATCAGTCATTGGTCTAAGGCATTTGAGACTCCAAATCTACTTGTCCCTGAGTGCTCTAAAAATGAGGTACCCGTAGAGTACATATAACAATTGCAGCTAACCTGGAACACACGTTTCAGAGCAAGGTAAGGGGTGGAGGAGCTGGCCCTGGTAGCTTATTGTGTAGGAGTCTAATCCTCAGACAGTGAGTTTGCCATAATGATTTGCTCTTACCAGTAGGACACTTTCTGTCAAGTTTACCTTTTTTCAAAATCAAAGTTGGGGGGATCTAATAACACGGCTCTTTTCATATTGACTGAGGGTGTGAATAAAAAATATGATTTAAGAAGACATATTGCAGAGCTTGATTCCAAAGCTGAGGACGTTGTGGAGCTTGTTTCTAAAGCTGAGGACAGAAGCTTTTTCATGGAGTTCTCCTGCTTGACCTCAGCCCTGCTTTTCTTACTCTGGGTCTAGGTCCTCAGAAACTTGGAAAGGGCAGTTTTCAGAGGGGAGGCTGGGTGATCCTGCTCTAAGTGCTGCACTGGGTGTGAATGGCGATGAGAGCAAGAAAGTAAACATAGAAGGCAATTGAAAACTTTTTTTTTGCTTTCAAGATGTGTCATAGGATTCATTGCTTTAAGCTCTGTCTTGTCAGATCATTGCCCTTTGACAGGGCTTTAGTAACTGGAAAAAAACAAACTGTCGGGATTGTCTCTCCAACTCTTCATAATAAAGGAACCATAAAATGCTATAAATCAATTTCACTTGGATAGGAAACTTGTAAAGGAGAACTTTCTTGATAGAAAATTAGATTTATGGGAAGTATGGCTATTGTGGGAGATAAAGAATAGCTAAAATATTTGGAGGGAAAAAAAGAAGGAAAAGTTCGTCTTTTTCAACCACTTAACACCAAATGTTCAGCCAAAGGAAAAAAGGTATGGATTAAGCAGAAGACTGCCAAAGTTAGTTAAAACTTATAATTCACATATTGCTTAGAAAATGTCATTCATTCCTATCCTAATTATTCCATATTTGGCCTGTCTGGCATTCAGTGACAAGTCATTAGCAAGACAGACAAGCTGCTATTGCAGTACAGTCTGAACTCCTCTGGAAAAACTTGCAAAACATTGAAGGGCACAGAAGAAGTGAGCAACATGTTCCTATTTCCCCAGGCTTACCAGAGAGCAAAGGTACATGATATGAAGCTAAGATAACCTGAATCCATTTCAATATGTGTTGAAAAAATTAAGGTAAAAAATTCTGTGCAACTAGAGGCCAGGAGCTGATGAGAGGATGTTGTATAGTATCTTTTAAACTCTACTGGGAGTTCAGGCAGAGGAGACCAAATAGAAGGTCTAGCTACAGCTCCACCACAGGATTTAAGGACAACTGTTGCTGTTCATTCAACATGCAAAGACTCAGCTGTTGTGCCTTTACTGGGTCCTACTGTCACAGTACAAAATGAATACAGCAAAGATGTGCTGTCAATCTGTACAACACCCACTGTTCTCCGTGCCCCTGTACTGCAGAGCACTTCTCTCTCTACATGCAATCTGACCAATCCATGTTCTTTGCAACAGGAGATTCTATTTAGCAGCAGTTTTCTGTGATGTAGAGTGGCTGCTGTCTGAAGGTTTGTCTGACATGTTTCTGCTGCCCTGTCTCCTCACCTACAGGAGTGTTTAATATGTGGAAACTGGCTATCAAATTTGGGGAGGAGGGGCCTCTCATTTGACATGTGCATCAGCTGCCGAGGAGAACACAGCTCACGGGAGTATTACTACAGCACTTTACATTTGACAGGGCCTTGCATAACAGGCTAATTGCACTGTGTGCTTATTTATACCAGCAACAGCACAATAATCAGTGCAGGTGAAATTGGGAAGTCACATGCCTCGATAATGATAAGCTGTCCATGTTTCACATGAGTATGAGAAAGTGGTGATGACAGTTGTGTGGCACTTTGAAGCCAGATGCCTCCTGTATTCCAGATACGCTGCCCTTTAATCTCCTAAGAGCTGTGCTGGATTTTGCTGTGCTCTGTGTGACTTCATGTCTTGCTGTGACACTCTGAGACAGCCTCCTGCTGAGGTTCTCTGAGCAGAATTGGTCTGCAGGCTTCAGAGCTGTGTTGTCAACACATATGGATAGGCCAGTCTATTTTCTAGCATGGTGAGTGTGGAAAAGAACCTCCATTTTCTTTCTACTGGTGATCAGGCCAAATTCCCTGTCAGTATTACTGAAATATTAATTAATGTGCTGTACATCCTCTTCTCAATGCACAATGACTACTCAGCTGTTGACAAAGAGCAGGTTCCAGGCCATGTCTTTATAACCTTTAATTTAGCACAGAGGCTCTGAGGCAGCAGGAGGGAAAGTAGCTCTCAGGATGTTATTGTTATTTCACCTTCTGTTGGTTCTTCTGCACTGGAAGAACATTCTTTTGGTGATTATGTATGATTTGCAAATATTAAGCTATCTTAGAGTGACTCAACCATGAACAAACATAAATATGTGAAAAGGCATTTTAAGCCATGTCTCCACAAATCTTTACATGTAATAAGCTTGAGTATGATGTTTGATCAAGCAATCATTCTGAGACTTATTAAGGCCAGAAACAAGCTTTAGCTAAGTGCAGATTGAGACCCCTCTGTATTTGACTAGCTATTTTCCTGAGAACTTTCTGACCCAAGTGTGTGACAGAAGCTTTCTTTTTTAAATAACTTTATGAATGTTTGCTGGCATGGCAAAGCAAAAGAACAAGATACAATAGCCTCTTGGTATAAATCTCTGTTAATGAGATCAGGACTAGAAACCTCATTGTTCAACTCACATTCTGTCTGAACACAATCTGCTTCTCAAATTATAAATCAGGGGCAAGACACTGTACCATTGTGTAACCCTACACCCTGGCTCTGGAATGTTTCCTAGTCACAAGAGGGTTGTCATCATTTCATTTACGAGAGAGCTATCAAACAGGCTTGGGCCATATTTGGTCTACAACCCCCCTCGAAAAAAGACAAATACCCCCACTTGCAGCAGGGTATTTTTGCAGCAACACCACAGAAGCTTGCATTATAGTGAGCCACATCCTGGAGTCTAAAAACAAAAGAAAAAAGCACTGTCAGAAGCAGTGCTCATTACTAAGGATAAGAATTTGTTTATGCATACCCTATATATCTGTATCCCTCTACAAAACAAACACACATATGTGTAGTAAGATCATTGAGTTGGAAGGTTTAGCTCTGTCTGCAAAGGCTCATTGTGTGCACGAAGCCTCTGCCATCACACGAGACCTTACAGCACATTCTGCTTCAGAAAGAGAGAACAATCCCCTCTGACAATCTCAGACAGAGAGAGGGACTTAGTCACAGAGTGGGGATGGTACAGTCATTTGAAGAGCTCTGAAGGACATAATTGCTTTCACATTTTCATCCAGCTTTCTAACAATCCAAGAAAATGGGGGAAGACTTATTACTGGCTTAGGAGCTGTCTAGGAAATCCCGAGCTTGCTCATCAGCTCCACCAAATGTAGGTCGTTAAACACCTAACCTAAATGCACAACCTTCCAGCCAAGCCACCTCTTGTCTTTGGTAGGACTCTACAGGAAGAGAAAGAGGTTCACCCTTGGCACCCTGTGTTCTGTCTCCCTAGTTCTGCCTGCTGTTAAGAGTGGTATCATGAAAGGTCTATGTAAACTCTCATCCTGCCCCTCATATCCCCACATGGCTCTGTTCTCCAAAGGGAGACCATGGGCATGGGCTGATTGGACAACACAGAAATCAGTGCTGCAATGTGAATAACCACGAGAGAATAACTCCAGCACTCTGACCAAACAACCACTGAAGGCCATGTTCCCCAGTGCCAAACTCTTTGCCTGCAGCTGAGAACAGAGTTCAAACCTCTTGAATAGATTGTGTAAGTTTTTTTTTTATTAGATGGCTGAAAAATCAGAAGGGGAAATAATTTCCACAGGCAAGAAATTACCAAATATTTAAGTGGACCTGAAACAAAACATTTCACATAGCTTTTGACTAATCTTATTAAGCTAGTCTCAAAACTTTATCTTGAAGTTAAAAGTCAAACTTTTAAATATAAACAGAAATATTTGAACTTTACTGTGTTTTTTTCTTTGATATTTCACTCTGAATATGAATTATTTCAGAAGCATTTCCTTTTTTAGAAATATATGTTTTCATTTTTTCAGTTTGCTTAATGGCACAACTGATCATTCAATAACAGACAATCATCCATTCTACTGGCATTTTTACCTAACTGCAGGATGGCACAACCTTCAAGCCAAAAGATTCAGCATCTTTTAGAGTCTCATCATGGCACAAATAGGAGGATTAAATAAAAACATTGCTGAAAATTGAATAAAAAGCTTAGGAAAGTGATTGTTTTCCTTTCCTTTCCTTTTCCTTTCCTTTTCCTTTCCCTTCCCTTTCCCTTCCCTTTCCCTTCCCTTTCCCCTCCCTTTCCCTTCCCTTCCCTTCCCTTCCCTTCCCTTCCCTTCCCTTCCCGGAACTTCCCTTCC
>VZRR01003882.1:244739-306692 GCA_013398015.1 Oreocharis arfaki
TTTTTTTTTCTTTTTTGTTTTTGTTTCTCTGGAAGAGCACAAACTATTGGATACAGATTAAATAAAAATGTTAAACAATTGCTTCCTTCTCAAAACAAGAACAAAATTAATATATACAATAATAGAGACTTTATATGTAGATTCATGTCACCCACAGACACTACTGTCACCCTGGATCACTGCCACCATTGTTGCTGGCTTGGGATTTATATTCAATATTGAAGGAATCGTGTGGCTATGATTTGCAATACAATTGCAAAAACATTGTGGAGTCATCTTTAGTTCTAGGGGGTCAAATTTACTTTGGATGAATTCTCTCTTATAAAAGCAATGGCATTAGAGAAGGAATCATTATGAGCCAGATGATTATGAATGTTATGATGAGGAAGAAAAAAGGATATGGCATCTCCTCGATGGTCTACTTGATGGAGTAGATGTGTTTTAGTGTATTTGGTGAGAAGTAAGTCTGGTCATTCCCACACACCACCAGCCATGTTTTAGATGGCACTCTGCCCATATGTCTCTGGTTTCTTTTGTACCGTGCATTGTCATTCCCGTCTTGTCTGCAGAATTTGACAGTATCATTCAGGTTCTCCTCCCAGCAGGGGCTTTACCAAAGATGTTGCCACACAACTCAAGACTTGCATACTGTATACTGGCCTAATACAGGCAAATGCATATTTTGAGGTAGCCGTGTAGTCTCAAATTCTTTGATGTACCCTCCTAACAGCCTGTGGTCGTATAGCACAGTAGTGTTCACTGCTGCAATTTTACACACGTTGGCTGCCTCCAAACACTGTCATAAGGGTTTACTTGTGCCTGTTTTGGCTGCAAAACATAGTGTCCAAAATGCTTGAAACATCATTTACAGGTGCCAGTAGTGGTTCTGCAAAGGCCCTCCCCCTTCATAGGGCTGCAGTTCTGTTAGCCTGTGAATCTGGTAGCTACAGAAAATACTTTTTCCCCATGAAAGCAAATTGACCAGGAGCAGTGGCTGGAGGAGGAAGGTCTCTGACTTCTCCCAGTCCCCCTCTTCCCTCCCATTACCACTGCAGCTCTTGCCACTGCCAAGACCTTATCAAAGAGCATAGGCCATCTAACGACTCTAGCTGGAAGAAAGTTCTAGAAGAGGAAGGAGAAACAGTCTTGTTCAGAACCCCCAGGCTGCTGTGGCAGCTCCAGCTGCAGCCCAGCCAGTCCCTGTCTTGCTGCCTGTCCCTGTCAGCACTGAGGAATTGTTATAGTCCCCATGTGTCTGCAGCTGCACGTATCCCTCATATCCACAGCACTGTCATGCCTGTCACTTCTGCCTCCAATGCCAACAGCAGGCCTCAGGTACATCGGCTCCTGCCATCCTAAAGCCTTAGCTGCAGGTGCTGGAGTGGAGGGTGGCTATTGGCTGTGGTGCCCTCCCAGATGTAGAAGTAGATAATTTTCTTCCTGGCAGCATTGGAGGCTGCTACACAGGTGATGGAGGAAAAGGTGGACCTTGGTAGGGCTGCTTTCACACCCTATAAACCCCTGATGGGGCATAAAGGTTGTGTTAACATCAGCCCGTTTCTTCTAACCCTGGCCCTCTCCTGGCCATGTCTGCACTCGGGAGGCTGCTTGTCAATGACATCCTCATGGGGCTCTGCTCTGGCTTTTCACAAGTGCTCAGAACCCAGCTGCTGCCCCTGGGCCCACTCTCATAGTGCATATTCCTGATGCCCAAGGGTCACCCTGTTTAGATACCTAAACAAAAACTATACTTCACTATTGTCACAAGAGCCAGAGTGGCCTCAGAAACAAGGTTGTTACCTTTGAGTTGAAGCCTGTAACTCTAAATCAAAAGAACTAATTTAAAACTATTTTCCTAGAAATGTAAATGCAGGCACCTGTTTTTGAAAGAATGTCTTCATGTAATTGAGGAAGTTGACTCACGGGCTTTACTTTTGCCACCTAAACTGATTAATAGGAGTAGAAACCTGGTTAAGCTGGTGCTCTGGCTTGCTGACTAGCCACTACCATGGCCTCTGGTATTTGGATTATTTGCTTTCTCCTCTTTTAATCTCTGTGGGGAAACCTTCCCCCGCTATTTAAATATGAAATCCTCGCCATACTGGAATGTCGCAGGGGACTGCTTACAAACAGAGATGTAAGGACTCAGTATTTCAGTGCAAACCAATTTTTACTTCCAACTCAAAATGCTCTTTGTTCATTTGTTTCATGCCTTTTGCTGGGAATTCTACATTTATTTGAGCACCAAAGACCCAGTAAGTACTGACACACATCAAAATCCTTTGCGCACATGGACTTCAGCTATAGTCTCCCTTTTCTGGCAGAACTGTCAGAACAGATGGCAACAGTGGTCATAAGAAACCAAGTTTCTGCAGTTTTGATGTTTAAATACAGTTTATCTCAACAGGCTCCAGATTGAAGTCAGCCACTTTTAAGCCTGTTAGATTTTTCCTCCAAAGATGTTGCAATGCCTACCTATAGGAGAAAGGCTATTTATTATTTATTATTCCATTCTTCAAAATATTTTCTTGAAAAAAATCAGTCTTTCCCTAAACCTTCTTCATAAAATTTCAGTTGCTATTTGCGGTATGTAGTTCACCTTAGTCTTGGCTGACACATTGCACCAGCAGGTAGCTCTAAACCCTGATAAACTGTCCATTTTTACGATGGGCACGTTATTCTCTTCTCTTTTTCTTACAGGCTGGTTCCTTCCTAAGCAATGGCAGCACTTTTTAAAGACAATGATATGATGATCTTGGTATGATGGGGAACAACAAAGTTTTTAAAATACTTTTGCTAAATAATCATTTAAGAGCTTCTTTCGGAAAGATGCATTCCATTTACAGAATACCAGTCTCTAAATGGGGGGACATGTTCCTGTGGTTACACTGGAACCACACTGAGTCCACCCCTGAAATAAAGCTCTCCTAAGCTTCTATACACTTTGTTTCAAAGACTAGCAGTAACACCATGCGGGGTTCAGGCACAGCTCTGGTGGAAGTACGGGAATGCTTAACCCCCCAGACAAACCCTACAATTGTTACAGTGTAGATATGAACAGAAAGTCAGGCATCTAATAGGGAGTTATAAACTGAGAGATTTCATAAATTGCTTTTATTGCTTCTTGCAGCTAATTACCAGCCTAGATTTGCTGACTGATTCTGCTCGTTTAAAAAAAAAAAAAGAGATGTGGACGTGGCACTTGGGGACTTGGTTCAGTGATAAACACGGTGGTGTCAGGTTGCACTCAGTGATCTTCCAACCAAAATGGTTCTGTGATTTTATGATTCTATGAATGCTTATCTACTTTGTAACAAAACAGCAGAGGAAGTGAAACAGGAGAAGTAAAAAAGTCACCATTTCTTAGCAATTAACTAACTTCACAGATTTAGGTATCATGCTGGTTAACAAAAGGCCTTTAATCCAGAACTGGCATAACAATTCAGACAGAGTTTTAAAAATAATTTTACAATAAAATGCAGAATAAAATAGACTGTTATCCTAAAAATGCTTATCAGACAATTGACATTCATTATTTGAGTTTCTGCTTTCTTCTTAATTTTGTTGCTAATTTTGTAGTGTCAAACAGTATACACACTGCACATAGAGTACATAAAGCCACAAGATCCTGTAGCAGATAATGTCAGTGTCTCCCGTACAATTACAGTGGGTTGCCAGCTGGAGGTACTCTGGTACTGCTGTGAGGCTATTGCAGGGCTCACCCAAGGGGAGGATATGCACTGATGAATACTCTACAATAAAATGGAAAATAATGAGATATACTTGTATATAAACAGAAATGTTTCAATGTAAACCATTCAAGAAACATCATTTGATGGTACCATGTGTTCTGTTTTCCAGTATACAAACAACTGCATACCTTCATCTGGATTTAGAAGTTGGTATTACAGAGTACAATGTCCTTCACAGAAATTAGTGAGTAAATATCCATACTTTATTTGGGTGCTCTGAAACAAGGAGAGCTGAAACAGGTTGTTCTCTTGGCAAAGTAAAAATTTAAAACCCCATTGTTTCTCCAAGATTTGATGAAATCTCATTCATCTGTACTTTTTCTGCAGCTGGGTACTTGTATGACAGTTCATTCTTATCATCAAAAAGAATTCCAAAACAGTGGCTGAGATTTGAATGTGTATCTATAGCTGGACACCTGTTTTAGCTGGACACCTGTTTTAATGTGTAAGTATATACTTGTAGTGAAAGAAGGGTCTTAAATGTCCATCAGAGAATTTACAGTTCCAGAGACTGAACAGCCTGAGTAATATCTAGTGTTTATATCTGATTCATTAAACAAAAATCTTGTAGATGAAATGGTGGGAGAAAGCTTTGTCACAGACCAGTCAGCCAAGAAAGAATTCTGACTACTGAAAGCCAGGAAAATGCACTGCTGAGGAGAACAGCTTTGTTTCCTTTTTTTTTTTTTCAATGTAGGACAGACCATGAAGGACCAGAGAACAAGCTCAAAAATGCATTATTAAAACACAGTTAGATTCAATAAAGGTAACGGGGCAGAAAAATGCAAAATTTACAAGTTGTTTAGCCATAAAACACTACATTTATAAGACAGGAGGCAGAAGAAAGTAAGCTGAGGTCCCAAATCACACCTATTACTCAGATTCACAGGAAGAAAGGCAATGATGCACCGTGGTCTATTCACAGTCCCACTTCAGAACCAGGAAATCATTTTGAATTTAGGAGCTGGGATGCTTCCTGGGGTGTTTCGGTCTCAAATTCAGAAAGCTGCAAAAGCCTTATGAATAAAGAAGATTTTCTCTAACATTTTTGGTAACAGCTTATCCAGTAAAGTATATGCAATATGTGAAGCAGATCATCTGGAGTATAATCACATGTATTATACATGCATGTACAGGACCACCAGGGTATCAGGCCCAGCCAGCGTGGGTTCAGGACAGGCAGATCCTCTTTGACCGACCTGATCTCCTTCCATGACCAGATGACCCACTTAGTGGACACAATAAAGGCTGTACTTATTGTTTGCCTGGACTTTTAGTAAAGTCTTTGGCACAGTTTCCCACAGCAGTCTCCTGGAAAACTGGCTGCTTATGGTGAGAAGGGATGCACTCCTCACTGGGTAAACTCTAGTTGGCTGAGCCCAGACAGTGGTGGTGACTGGAGTTACATTCAGCTGCCATCTGGTCACAAGTGGGTTTCCCAAGGGCTCAGTGCTAGGGCCAGCTCTTTATCAATGATCTGGATGAGGGGACGAATACACCTTCAGTCAGTTTGCAGCTGACATCAAGCTCGGTGGGAGTGTTGATCTGCTCGTGGCTCTGCAGGGCAGTCTGGACAGGCTGGACCGATGGGTCAAGGCCAACTGTATGAGGTTCAACAAGGCTGAGGTCAGGTCCTGCCCTTGGGGTCAGAAGAACCCCAGGCAGTGCTACAGGCTGGGGGCAGAGTGCCTGGAAAGCTGCCAGGTAGAAAAGGACCTGGTGGTATTGGGCAACAGCTGCTAAACATGATCCAGCGTGTGCCCAGGTGGCCAAGAAGGCCAATGGCATCCTGGCCTGGATCAGCAGTGGTGTGGCCAGCAGGAGCAGGGCAGTGACCGTCCCCCTGTACTCGGCACTGCTGAGGCCACACCTCCAATCCTGTGTTCAGTTCTGGGCCGCTCTCTGCAAGAAAGGCATTGAGGGGCTGGAGCGTGTCCAGAGAAGGAGCTGGGGAAGGGGCCAGTGCATGAATCCTATGAAGAGCAGCTGAGGGAGCTGGGGGTGTTTAGCCTGGAGAAAAGGAGGCTCAGGGGAGACCTTACTGCTCACTACAATTGCCTGAAAGGAGGGTGTAGCCAGGTGAGAGTTGGTCTCTTCTCTCAAGTAACATGTGACAAGACAAGAGGAAACAGCCTCAAATTTGTCAGGAAAGGTTTAGATTGGATATTAGGATGATCTTCATAGAAAAGGTTGTCAATCATATAAACGTGCTCCACAGGGTAGTCCCCATCCCTGGAGGTATTTAAGAGATGTGTAGATGTGGCACTTAAAGATGTGGGTTAGGGATGGACTGGGCAGTCCAGGGTTGATGGTTGGACTTGATGATCTGAGAAATCTTTTTCAACCAAAACAATTGTATGATTCTATGTTTCTAAGTATGTGGTCATGTCCATAATTTTTCTTCAGTGTAAATTTATAGTATGGGAGAAGACCGATGATGCAGAATTATAAATACTAACTCCTGCATCATACACGGAACATTTGAAATGTAAATTTTGTACTTCAGACACTCATCTGCCCATTCATTTCTTTACTTTCCAAGTATCATATTTTGTTTCAAACTGACAAAATCTAGAATATTCAAAACAAAACACAAATACCTATCGAAGAAAGCTAATACCTATCACTTACAGAAAATGGTCTATCTTCAGGTCAAAGTAAGAATTCATTGCATTAACTATTATTTTATGCACTACCATGCAAAATTACCCCTTTTCTCTCGATGTTATTAAAAAATACAAAATATTTATGACTTACATATACTTCAAATGGACCCTACTACATTACTGTTCCTTAAAGTTCCTAGAACTTCCTGGACTTGGCAAGTGTCTTCAGACACCAAAATAAAATGAAGCCAGAGGATGAGGCAGCTTGATATAAACTGTTAAACCTGTTTACAGTACTATAAAGTTCATGGGTTTTAGGGCATTTTTTACATAAACAGAAAATATGGCAAGCCAGATGAACAGATTGATATGAGTATTTTCAATTATATTTGTACAATAAAATAAGTCATAAGGTTAGTTTGTAGAAATTAAAGCTGAACACATTTAAATTAAATACTTACTAAGGGCTGCTTATCTGCAAAACATGTGAAGCAAATGGGTTTCTGGTAATGGCTTCTTGAACATCTGAAAAAAGCATGAAAGTATATAATGAATATTATATAAACAAAATACTTGAATAAAGATAAGATTCACAGTCAAATATTCAACTCAAAACTCTCTGAAGATTGTGAAAATGTAATTTAACAGCACTGGTTTTACTTCCCCTACCAACAGCTGCTAAAGTATATGCCATTTCTCTATTTTTAATATTTGCATCTAGATAGTATAGGAACAAAAAATTTGGGATCAATAAAGAAATCTATAGCTAGAGAAAAGAACGCCAGCTATTCTAAGCCAGCAACAACTATTCCAGATGTAGACTGACTAGCGATTGACTGCGGTTCATTAAAAAGACCAATATAAAACTGCACAATTTTAGTCACTTAATTTGGTAACATGTGAAAACAAACCCAAAAGAATGGGTGCAAAAAGGTCACCGTTTAGAAAGGCAATGTACTTGTATGACATGTAAGTACCTGCATGTAAGTCCACCTGTAAAATTTCCCAGTTTCCTATTACCAATTTTAATCCCCAAATAATTAGGCAGGCTAATTAAATTTCTGAGACACATACATATGTTTATGTATTACACTAACTTTCACAGTTACTTCATTTGCAATCTGTTAACTCCTATGATTCTTTCATTGTTTCTTTCATCTTCCTATGTACTTTTCTTAGAGTTTTCCTTTTCGCACTTTGGAAACTTCAGCGTTCTTGCTCACAGTTCTTTTGCTGAATTTACCTTTCCCTCTATTTCTTTGTCGTTTCTCTGTTACTTACACAGAAATTTAGTTTTATATGCTCATATTTCTCTTTTCATATCTACTTTCTTAACCTGAACACATCATACTAAAACACCTCTCTGGCAAAAAATTGGAATTTTATATTTCCATTTGCCTGGAAGCACAGGTTATGATAAAATGAAATTCTGAACCATTGTTTGACAGAGCAAGAATTGTAAACTACAGCTACAGAAAGTTTCTAAACAATTGCAAAGATCCTTTATTCTGCTGTTGCAGTTTATAGGAAACCAAAGCCTTTTTCCTCAAAATCAGACAATTCACCACATAATGTAGAAATGAACGGATAGTATGCAGAAGTTTAATAAGCCCTGGTTTAGTTTGATTCTAGTCAATAAGGGGGTAAACTTGGGTAACCTGACCATGAAATGGTGCAGTCCAGAAGGAATAGTAGTGGAATAGTAAAATAAAATCAATGGGCTTCAAGAAAGCAGACTCTAATAAACTCAAGTAATTGGCATGTAAAATTTTATATGAAAAAAGTCCAAGGAAAATGTAAAATTCAGGAGAGCTGGCAATTCCATGTACAGCACAAATGGCAAGCAGTTATGCCAATCATATAAAAAGCCAAGCAGACCAGTGAAGAGACTAAGCCATGAGGTCCCCACTGATTTCAAGCACAGGATGGAGCACACAAAATACCAAAACTATGCCAAAGTAATGTGAATTTTTAATGGAAGACCTGTGTGATCACATAGGTCAAAGTAAACAGCAAAGTAGCAAGAGACTCAAGAAGTAAGTTTGTTCTACAAGTGTATTAGTTATCACAGGATGACTAATGGAAGTGTTAGCTAATTAATCAATGGGGAAAAAATTATCAAGAACAAGTATAGACTTTTTCCCCACATTCTTCAGCAAAATGGAAGATGTGATTGGAGAGTTCATATAAAGAACACCAGTATAAAGCAGGTAAGAAATCCACCTGGCACAGAGGAAGAACAAGTTAGAGAACACTTAGGTAAGTTTGACATTTTTAAAATGGTTGCACAAGTAATATTCACTTAAACATTTAGATTTATCTGCAGCAATGTCAGAACTCATTATTTCTGACCTTTCAGAATTCATGGAGAGGAGGAACATTCTAAAATATGAGAAGTAAGAAAATGAAAAGCCATTCATTACAAAGGGCTACATTTGCAAAACTATATGACATATAATATAGAGGGCAATGATTTGCAAAAATAATTGCAAAAAATCAAGATAGATAAGCTTTGGAACAGGCTTCCAAGTGAGGCTGATGCACCCGGTGCACCTTGAAAGAACAATTTTGACAAACATCTCTTACAAACAACATCTACAGTTGGGCTGTACTGAGAAACTGAGCCAGTTTCTGAAGGTGTCCTCCCATCACACTTAGAGTTATTTTTTACCAAGACAAAGTCACCATTATTTTAAATTAATTTCATTGACTTAAAGAAGAGTTTCATGATTTTGATACACTGTTTGCTACATTTAGTAAACAACAACAGCAACAACAACAACAATAATAGAAAACATTTCTGTTACAGGATTCCTAGTTTTAATCCAAAAAAATCTATCGCAACAAAATATAAAGTTATTTGACCAACTGATGTAGCATCCTATTTATTATCTAACTTACTTTGTAGCTTTTGATTCAAACAATCCAAAGACTGGAAAATCTTCTGTTCTTCTACTGAAAGAGCACTCCTGCCTGGACACAGAGCCCTGTTAAGCCATGAGGGCTTGCTGGCTGGCTCCACACGGTCCATGGCTGCCAGGATTTCACCCTCTGAAATTGGTGTACTTGCTAGTTTTTCTGCCACTAGAAACTGAGCAGTGCTTTCTGAAACTGAAGAGATTACAGGGGGAACTTCAAATGAGAAGGGCTCATTACATTTAAATAAGCTGCCTGTTTTCATGACCATAGGGCTGTGAAACACATAAAATTGACATTAAAAGAAGAAAAAGGTGGCAAAATCAAGAAACATGACATGTTAGAAAATTAAACAATTAAGAACACTAATACATCTTACAACTTGCACCAGAACAAGTCCTAATGAGTTCAGAAATATGTAATGATAACAAGCAATACCTGTCCATATCATACAGTTATATGTGACACATGCAGCTACTGTACACTTAAAATCAAACAGGAATGGAATAAAATTGAATATATGTCATAATACATTTATAAAACCATTAATATCATGCTATGTGATGCTATAACTTACATTTACAGGAAAAAAAAATTGCTCTAGAGAAGTACCCTTTCTTTCTTAGAATCACTGATGCCAAAAGACACAAGTCATGTTACAGAGTGGATCTATTCTGTCATTCCACTTTATGTATAACAAAGAACTGAAGTGAGTTGTGTTACTATACCTTCCTCAGATTTATAGATGTTCTTCATCTTTTGTACTGGATCAAATGCAGACTGAACAGGACTCAGCTGGACAGCGCCTAATGAATTCTATAAAAAATATTTTAAGAGTATTTTAAGTATAATTTAAGGTAACTGTACTACTTTCTGAACATGTTTTGTTTATTATTTCATATTACCAAATGTTTTCAAGTGAAAAAATATTACTGTACACTAATACAGTGTTATATTCTAGCTGGTTTTATTCTTTTCATTAGCAGTGACAGCAAGCTGACTAAGCACATTTATTCAAAATCATGTGACAATAAAAAACCTTTGATATTCCTGAAACGCTTTCCATTTTTCTGATAAAGAAGCTTTTAAATTTTTATAGTATTTTATATTAACCTGTGCATGATGAGCAGGCTTCCATCTTTTAGAGATGACACTTTGTCTTCTGCATTCTGAAAAAGCTCGATGTTCATTCTCACAGTTAACAAAAAACTGATTTTGTCTTGTAACAGCAACACCTTAAATGACATGCAGACAAAATTAAACCGAAAACGTGTAAACAACATGATAAATATAGTAGTAGCAAAACTAATAATGGTGAGTAAATGTCTCTGTCCATGTTTAGATGTTTACATCTGATCTCCTTAAATTGTGTTGGATGTGGACATAAGCAGGTTAAGTGAATCTGCATGTTGAGTCCCAGATAATAAAGATGGTCTGTACAAAGATACTAGGTAGTCTTACCAAGTAAAAAGGAGAATGAAAGGTGAGCTGTTTTTATTTATAAAAAATAATCAAGTAAGGAACGTTTTGGAAAATAAATTGCACTTAAGAGAATAATCTTAAAGTCTAACTGTCCAATGCAGTAAATCACCCTTGACAAATTGCTGTATCTATATGTTAATGGATTCAACTTTCATTAAGATTACATAGTAGTGTGCAGAAAACATGTAGTAGTTCACAAAGTTTTTTTGATTCACAGAATCACAGAATGGTAGAGGTGGGAAGGGACCTCCTGAGGTCATCTGGTCCAGTGCCCCCACTCAAGCAGGGCCACATAGAGCTCATTGCCCAGGACCACGCTCAGGTGGCTTTTGAGTGACTCCAAGGAGGGAGACCCAAGAAAGTCTCTGGGCAATTTATGCCAGTGCTCAGTCACTCTCACAATAAAAAAAAAGTTTCCTGATGTTCAGAGGGAAACTCCTGTGTTTCAGTTTGTACCCATTGCTCAGGTACTTTCAGTGGGCACCACTGAAGAGACCCTGGCTCTGTCCTCTTTGCAGCTATCTTCCAGCTATTTATCAGTAAGATTCCCCATGGCCTTCTCTTCTCCAGGCTCTTCTCTAAGCTCTCTCAGCCTTTGCTCATGGGAGAGATGCTCCAGTCCCTTTACCATCTTTGCAGCTCTTCACTTTCTTGTCTCTTCAGTATGTCCATGTTTCTCTTGTACTGAGGAGCCCAGAACTGAAAACTGTAATCCAGATGTGGCCTCACAGGTCTTGTGAGGTTTAAAAGTCATGGGTTTAAACCTCTTTTCTATAGCTTGGGATTTTGTAGTTAATCTTATTAATTCATACATCTTTGTGTTAATTTTAAAAGGCTGCTGTGTAGCATTTTGCCTCAGCCAGAGAGGTCTAATCTAGACACTGTACCTCAAATTTATCTCTTTTTGTCTGGTGCAGCAACACATTTTCAAAACTGAAGTGTCAAGTTTCAAAATTAAAATTATGTTCTTAATTAGACTTTCATGCATACAAACTGGAGATGCAAATTAGTATTTTCATGTGCAACTCAGGAATCTACATACCAAGCAGATACTATATTCTTATTTGTAAACACAGTTGCTAGATTTGTAAATGGAGTTACTTGATTTAAACTTGGGAAGACAAATTACCTATTTATTTACATAATAAATATTTACATGTGCAGTTTAACATACGGTTCATTATTTGACCAAGAGATGCTTTACTGATTCTAACAGAATTCTATTTCTTTTGTGGTTATAACAGTGACATTTAAGCAGAATTCTTATCATTCATAGAAAAAGAAAACAACTGATCCTAGAAACATATTTGAAACTAGTCATCTGGCTGCCACCATCAATACTAACACGGGACACATTAGCTTTGAAAGGCTGCCATTTAGTTATATGCAAATTATTGTAACATGATACATGGTGCTGAATAGCACCTGAAAATGAGAGGAAATGTGATCATGTTGTATTGAATACAAGAGAAAATTAAAAAAAAAAAAGAAAAGGAAAAAAGAAGAACCTCCTTGTTATATTAGTAATCACTTAATGCTTTCCTGAAAAAAATAGAATTCAATGTTGCTCTGTTTGTATGCATCAATACTTAATTTAATTAGTTTGCAAGACATACTATGTAAGTATATAAGACATACTTGGCAAGGCAATGCCAAGGAAAAGAATCCTTTGAGACCTATAAGACAAAATATTAATAACCAATAGTATCTTCAAGGGAATGAGATACTGAGCAGTATATTGCTGTTTAACTATAAGGATGTTAATTTGCCCCATATTTGTCACAGGCTGAAGGTTAAACACAGTTTTAAAGCTTTTACTGACTGAACAAGAAAGGTGTTAAAAATTCTAATATCCAGCTACAGTATGTGTCAGGCAGAAGATAAACAACTTGAGGCCTGAAAACCAAACTAAATTAAGATCCTCATGGACAACAGTTGTATTTCTTCATCTGGTTCTCACTTTCTGTACATTTGACAGCTTTGCAACAGATCACATTTTCTATAGTGTCTTCACAGACCTCATGGAACTCTGCATAATATTTTATTTTACTAGAGAGCAATGCAGTATTCAGTCTCACAACAAGCACTTCAGAACAAGGACTATGGTGTCTATATGCATGTACAGGCAACTGAACAAATAACAGCAACTCAGTAAGAGTTATCTAGAGTATTTAAAATAAAACAGACTCAAAATACAAAATCCAAGCAGATACTGAGAGAGGGCAACGCACATAAATTTTAAAAGGTAGTTACTCATCTCTTCTCTAAAAGAGCTGTAGGTATGTGATGCTGGGGATGGAGCATTTAAAGCTGCAGTGAAGACACTGCTAGTAGTGCACTACTTGGAGCCAGGACATTTCCTGATTCATTGATCTGATGTGCAGATAAGGACATCAAGAGGCAAGAATCTCTGCTGGAGGCAAGGCATGGTAATGCAAGTCTTCATTCATTTCCAATGTAAAATCAAATAGGTTAAGTCACATAGATCTTAAACTCATCTGTTTGACTTTGAACTGGAACAGACAAGCAGATAGCATTTTTCTTTTCCCACCCCTGCTTTAGGCCAAGAATATTCACCTGCCTGCATCCACTCTTACACAACAGAGTTGTTCCAATCACTCCATAGTTAAAACTATGTATTGCCTTAGATAAAACTCGAAATGTGGGGGGCTTAAAGTTGAGGGTATCCATTATTTTGCTAGAAAGTATCTTTGAGTTGCATGGCCAATCCTTGGAGTGGCCCCAGTATGTGAAGCAGTTTGGAGTACTGCTTATACCTAAAGCAGGGACTACAGCTTCAGGAGCTCCAGCTGCAGTCCTCAGTAGAAAGCAAACCAGCATACCACATAGAAATCACAAGTACAAGGATGTCATCAGTGCCCAAGGCACAGAATACAGCTAGGCTGCACAGGACAAACAAGGCAAATAAAAAAGAATGAAATGTAAGTTGAAACATAAGACGCAGGAGATTAAAGTCTATTCTCCCAAAAATTTCATATCCATCTTTCCTATATCTTACCAACGAATCTGTGCCTCATATTGCTTCTAAGGTTACTTTTTAATAAAATGCAGGATTGTTCCTCAAATTTCTTAAAATTCTTTATGAATCAGATATACTTTGCAGCAGAGCAAAGTTTGCCTGGCAGAAGCTCTTTAACTTAAACTTACATTTAATTTTTGCTCATCTTTTAATAGTATTATTTGGACTACGTCCCAATAATTGTAGGCATTTACAGTGTCAGCATTTTAAAAACACAGTAGAACTACACTTCTTTCACTCTCATATGGCAGTGACTGTTGGACAACAAGCTATGACTCTCAGTTACCTTGTAAAACTTGCTTGTATGAACTTAGTCAGTTCCTCCTATGTCATTATTTAGACCACCTGTCACATCTGCTCATTAGTCACGAATATAATCTCAGAGAAAATACTTCCTTTTCATTTAATAATGCAGAGAGCTATTAGAAATGAAGGTTGTTTGAGAGGCCTCTGGGCACCACTAGAATAGAAATGACAATGACAAATGGTGAAAGCTTGTTAAAACTGGCTGTGTTGTGTGAATGGATAAAAGGTTGGATGTTTTAACTGAAAACGAATTTGTGATGTATTTGAAGAAGACTTTTGTCTGAACATCCTCCCGCCCCAGACCCAGAAACATGACTCTTACCAGTAGCAGAGTCTTTTGGAGCTCGGGCAGATTGTGCTCTGTGACGGAAGGTCCTTGTTTTTCCAGCTGCTGGGATATTATGGAGATGTAATCCATTTTCTGTGTTAACAGGTCTTCTCTCAGTGCAGGTTACTGAATGATCTTGACAGGCGCTTGCCTGAACATTATTTACAGAACAAGTATTCTTTGCCCAAGGTTCGTATTTGGCTGTGCTGCACCTGCAGCCAGGTGTAGAGATGGCAGTGGCGAAGCCAGCACAACCAGCAGTATTCTCACTGTTTTCTGCACTGTTCCTATTTAAAACCTGATTTGCTAGCACAACATGCCTGTCATTGAAATCACTGCTGCTAGCAGTGGCAGCTTGCAGGCTTGGAGGCGGCAGTGACTGACACCCAGGGCTGGCTGTGTTTTCAACACTTCTGTTTCCTGGCAGAGGTGTGGAAGGTGGGTGAGGTGTGAGCAATTTCCCTGGAGCTTTTCGAGTTTTGTTGGCTTCAGCAGCTGACTGCAGTTGGATCACAGTGCCTCTTCTCTTCTTAGGCATAAAACGTGACTGCACTCTTACAGATGTTGCTCTTCTGGCTATTTTTGCCTTATTTTTGAGTTGACTACCTTCTTTAATTTTAGAATTACTGCTACATATCGGGGTTGTATTTGCTTCATCTGTTGATACCATCCAAGCTTTTTTAGCAGAAAAGGATCCAGTAGACATAAATATATTCTGAGATGGGTATTCTTTATTTGATTTTTCAGTATTAACATTTGGTTTTGATATATGAGAACTTTCCTGATGATTTTTTATGAACATGGGGTTTGAAGGCTGAGCAACAATATTTAAATTACTCTTAGGAGCATTATTTGCAGTTTGAACACATTGCAGCGGTAAAGAAGATATTTCACTGATGCTTTTTTCATAGGATTTTTCATTATTTTCTATTATTATCTGGTCAATTTGATCACACCATCTTAGCTTCCTATCGTATTTTTCATTTTCTGCATTTTTCTTTTTTGTTTTTGCAAGTTCTACACTGTCTCTGATAGATGACATGAGTTGAGTTCCAAAACTGATTGCGTGGTCTGTAACCACAGCTTTGAAATGACCGGGTTCATATTTAGAATCCTTCTTTAAGATACTTCTGAATAGCTTAGCTCTTTTTCTTTCAAGAATATTATTTTTCAGGACTTTTTCCAGTGCAGGAGTGTCAGTCTTGAAATCTGTATCAGACAACAGGGACATAGTGTCAATTATATTTCCCTTTCCTTCATCTTTATTATTCTGTTGCTTAGTGTCCAACAGAACTGAGGCATTTGGCATGTCCTGAAATAAAGATGCTTCTGAAATAATATCATTCATACATTTAATATTTATTTCTTTTGTTTCAGTCATTTTTCCTGAGGTATTTTTTAAAAAGCCTGTACTGATGTTTTTGTCCTTTGGTAATGTATCAGCTGTGCTGGGAACACCAGTGGAACATCCCTGATTAGGAAATAAGATTACAGATGTTGCAATAGGTTGACTGGATGCTTGCATAGATTTAGTTCTCTCCTGTGGAGTCATTTTAAAACTCTGATCTTGCATCAGACCCTGAACTCTTTCTCCTGGAATAGAATCAGGGCTGTCCCAGGCTCTGCTAGGACTGAAAACAGGATGACTGGTGGCTGATGTGCTAGCTGTTCCAGAAGATGGCTTGCTTCTGTCTTTTCTATTTTGCAGAAAACTAAATGCATTACTTACAGAGCTCTTTCGCTTACCAGAGGTAGAGAATTCTGCAGGTTTTTTTCCAGATGTGTGAGAAGCAGATGATTCCTCTTCTGAAGTGTTTACATGTTCAGCAGGAGTCAGAACATTATGTTCAGCTAAAAAATCATGAATAGGTATGTTGTGGTAGTGTTGCAAATCTACATTTCTCAGACAATTATTTAGATGCGTGTTTTTAGAGGTACTTTGATCTGTGTGAAGTAAACCATTATTTGTAGTCTGGCATTTTTCTGGATCATACAGGGCACAGTCACACTGTGTAGTAAAAGATGATTCACTTGGTATTGTGCAATTTCCATTTTGTTCTCCAGCCTCGAGACTGTCAAGGCTCGTCAGGCTTTCTGAATCATCTGTTTCTTTGACTTCTTGATGAAAATTCTGAAATATAGGCATAAAAACCAAACTCTCAGATTTATCAGAAATGTAGCTTTGCTGATAATAATTTTTCATTAATGAGAGCTTAGACTAAATGAATATTGAGCCTGGTGTTTTTATGACTTGGGGTCATAACCCCATGAGTGTTTCTATCAAGTCAAAATTTACTTGTGTTAAATTGCAAAAGAAAATTATGTAGTTTGGGAAGAAATCCAGGCGACACAGCAGCATAGTTCAACAAATTTAATCTTAAATTATATATAAATCCTGAAATATCAAAAAAGGAACTGGATTTATCTGAACAACAGCACTGTTTCTGAATTTCCCTATGACACAGTGTGGTTTTCATTCTCTGTAAGGCTACTTGAGTTATAAATTGAAAGAGAATCCATGAAAATGCAGGTTTGATAGGGGATCTACCCCTAACTGCAACTTTTCCATAATACTAGATTGAATATGTTTCTCTTCATACAAAGCACCACAAGCGATGAGGAGTTATGCCTTGTCATGGCAAACACAGAAAAGTCTCTTGGTTATCATAACCACAGTGATTAACAACTAACCCCAGTAAAACTCCTTCTTCAAGTCTTTAAGAAAGAAGAAAATATTCCTGTTCTATGAGGACAGATCAAGTCCCAGGGCATAAGGGATTCTCATTCACTTCCCCAACCTTTTCATTAAATTTTAATGGGTGATAAATAAGAGCAACTGGCACCATCTGAAACACCAGTGGGACAACTTTGACTATGTACTATATAAATGTTTTCTTCACTATTGCTCCTCTATCCAAGCACTGAGATGGTTGAAAATACATACTTTGTTAAGTACAAGACTTCAAAATACACATCAACATAAAGGAAAACAGCAGGTCAACAATTTTCAGAGTCTCATACACTTTTTCCTGTAAGTTCACTTTCACACAGCTCAGCAGCAAAGTCATTTTAAACCTTATGTTGGACAAAATTAGTGTGAAAAACTAAGAGAAGCTGAATTAGGTTTGCAATCTTATGCAATGAAGATTCTTTTTTTCCTTAGTGACTTCAAATGGAAAATGTTTCAACTAGCAGAATCTGTCAACCTAGGTAAGTGATTATATATCCCCTAGCAATGACATAGAATTAACATTTTGAAAACTCACCAAACATAGAATTATTTAGCGAATAATAATGCATTTTTGTAGCGAATAGTTTTTATTCCAATAAAATTGTTATATCCTAATATTGTGTATGTTATAGCTGTACAAATATATTAAATTGCAGAAGAAAAAGCTTGCTAAGTCCTGAAAGACTTTTTACGATTGAATTAAATCTTATCTTGCACTAAACCTTTAGAGGTTGGTGCAGTCTTCCATTATAGTTATGATTTGAGATAAAGAAACTAAATAGAAGATCAAAGAAGTAAGTGTAGGGAAAGATCCCTTTAGGGAACATTTTCAAACTAAACCTGTACAAACTGGTGTCTTTCTAATAGAAAAGAATAAATAACACTTTGTTAGTTATTTATTAACCTTTATTTTTGGCTAAATTATATTGTTAACCTCTGCTTGAACTTCCCCAAACAAGGAAAAGGCATATACTCAGAGTCTTCTGTGTCAGGCCAAATTTAAGAACTAACTTTGACATTTTCAGAAAGAAAAAAAAAACAGTGAAAAGAAATTACAGGTGTCAGGCTTACTTCTTGTCTAATTTGGAAACTGCACCTGTATAGTAAAACACGTGTTTCTAACATGACAAAGTTAGAAGAAAAATATTGTAAAGATCAATTTTAAAAACTCTTCTCTTGATAGCAGTTTAGCTTAAACTGATAAATCTGGAGGGTGCAAGAAAATTTGCAACGTCTACAAATTAAGATAAAAAAAATTCTACCCAGTTGTGCTCCAGAGGTTGAAAACAGACTGGATCCTACATCATGTAGATAAGTACTCTTCTCATAAAACAAAAACCTATGGAAAACAAAATCTCAGTTGAGGTAACATCCAGAAATGTTAGAAACTAAAGAACAAAGAAGGGGTTCTCATATAGACACTCACTCACTCTTACTTAGTTCATGCAAATTTAGTTCATTTCCATTTATTTTGTTGCATCATACAATTTCATCATTTCACACATTAAAGATGCTTAACATTCTCATTAAGAAATTTACATATTTCCCAGTTTAGCGTACTATGTAATGCAAATGAATGTCCCATTTCCTTGTAACAATGTGCAATTAGAACAACTTCTGCAGAAATAAAAAAGCATTCAACACTTATCTTTTTAGTGATCAATAAGTGCAGAGAAACAACCCTGGAAATCCCAATGACTTAATTTTATCTAATCTGTGAGAATATTATAGGATGATAAGAAAACAAAATGTGCATAGAGTACTGTTTTGTTATTTACTGGATTTGCATTTTTCCTGTTATGCAAGTACAATTTATTGTATTGCCTGTAGCATGCATTATCTTGTTATAATGCATGAAATCTAACATCCCTCTGTCCACACATATCCACATCTCTATGAAAGGAATACTTCTGAGGAGTTAAAGAGGTCACTTGTATGTCTTAGAACAGCTGTATCAAGCAATTTCATTTTAGTAAAGCACTAAAACAAAGAGAAAACATGAGCCTAAGAAATCTTCTACAAGGCCAGTGAAAGAACAACACTGCAACAAGTAAAATTTTAAGTGAACTGGAAAAGTGAATTTTCTGCCAAAGGACTTTGTCAGAATGCTATTACACTAAAGAGCTGCTACATGTGTATTTGATATTTTCTGCAAAAGAAGTGCTGACTGTTCATAATTCCAAGAGGTGAATGGGAATACTCTTCTGAAGATAAAGTGCTGAAAAAAATGCTACCTACTCTGAAGACCAAGGCCCCTCATACCTCTCACACTGCTAGCTATTTTTGATAATTTCAACTGGTTTCTTTACAGAAATTCTTCGCTTTTTATATGTGTATATGTACCATGTTACACTTCACATCGATCGTGACGTAAAAGACACCATTGGACTTACGAATGCAAAACTAAGTTTCAAAGCCAGTGAGGTACCTAAACAACTCGCTTCACATTTACCAATGGGAAAGTCCATTACAAAATTAATAATCTCATTTCTATATGAGTTTGAAAAACATCATGTACATAGCACTATACAATACTGATTTCTCAGAAGAGCCGGGCAGACTCAAGGAGCAAGTTACACAGAGAAAGGATTTTGGTGCTTGCGTTACACAAGAGATCCATTCCATGGTGCCAAAACACACCAAAGAAGCTATGAAGGTATAGGATGACCAGAGAAAAGCTTACTATCAACACTGCTATCTTTCCTAGTCTAACGCCTAAGGTGCCTGATCTCCTCCCAGGCTAAGGATACAGAAACTACCTATCTATGAACTTATGAGGTTTTGAAAGGGTCTGATTTGCCTGTTCGGAAAATCATCACAGGATGCTAGAAAGGAAGGTTCAGACTTCTCAGGATAAAAAGAACTTGTTTCTAATTTCATAGGCATGTGGGCAATTCCAGAAAGCCGTACTATCAGAGGATTTTAAAAGAAAAGTGATCTGAACACTGAATACCAATGTGTTGCAGCCGGGGTTTTGGTAGTAGAGAGGCTACAACCTTCTGAAAGCGACTCTGGCTGAGTGCTGCACGGCGAGGCCACTGCACACACACACACACACTCAGACACCCCGGAGAGTCTCCTCAGTAAGTCAACGGCACAGAGTCAGGATTAGTCTCTGGGAGGGATTTATTCCAGCCACGTGTGTAGTGCGAGTCCAAGGAGGTAGATGAGGATGGCATGAACAGAGGATGAGCAAGAGAGAAAAAAAGGAAGTGTTCAGGTTTTTTATATGGAGTCAGTAGGGGTGGGGAGAAAACATCAGGGACCAACAGTCTGAGGGCGCAGGGGTGGTACACAGGTAGGGCTAGGGAAAGGAGAGCGGCAACAAGACATCTTGGTCCCTGGCATCCTGGGAGACCTTTTGGTCTCCCTAGCCCAGGGAGTGTGGCCAGGGCACATCCAGGGGCTGCTGCGGCTACAAGCTCACAGGCTCCCACATCAATGTTTCATTCTGATTTCCAATCTTAATAAGCCCTAAGGTAAATGTACATAACTGTGTAGGAAACATATTTTCACCTGAACTTGTCTCTCTCTTGCTTTAGCATCCCAGTACTCAGAGTGCTGTTTCTCAGGTACCCTGTCCCAAGTGTCTAACTGTCACACACTAATCTGGTCATTCAGCTCCAGGAGTACAACTCATAATGCCAGGTTTAAATAACATAAAAATTGTTAAATGATTAAATGTTGAGGCACCATGCACCATAATGCATAATAAACTCAGTTTGAGCAGGCACCATCTACCCCACAAATTTGTCATGTAACAATAGCATGGGACTGCATAATTAAAAGCCATGATAAGGCAAATAGTCATAGAGAAAAATTAGGCATGGGTATGAAATATAAATTCTAGAATCATTAACCATTTTAATGATTACAGTTAACAGATTTGAATGAACTGGAGCCATAACATCAGTAAAAAAGAATAGATCAATACTACTTGACCAGTAGAGAGTTCCTGAATGAATCAGTGTGTGAATATAATTTTTAAAATAATCTCTGGTTCAGCTGAAGAACTACCCTACCAGAGCTCTTTATTTTCTAAAAAATTAGTATACATCTTCGTAGTCAATTAAAAAGTATTACTTTTTCTTTTAGCAATATACATTGTAAAGATGAAAGAGTTTTTAACATGGTCCCATTCTTGTGCACTGCATAGCAGCAGCCCGGGCAGAAGGTGGATTTATATAAGGAAATCCTAAAGGTCAGATACAGAAATGCTTCTAGAATCACAGAATATGCCGAGTTGAAAGGGCCACACAAGGATTACTGAGTACAAAGCCTGACTCCATACAAGGCAACCTGAAGGCTAAACAATGTATCTAAGAGCATTTTCTAAAATTTATATTTCCACCTTTCTAGAAATAAATTTATCTAATAAGGCAGTTTCATGTAATTGCCAACATTCACAGAATGAGTCATTAATATAATCACTTACCTTGAAAAAGAAATTTAGTGACATCCTTTTTTCAATCAGGTATGTTTTGAGACATACATTCTTCCTAAGAACAGTACAGATTTGATTTATAAGAACTTGTACAAGCTTTCAGCATCTACCTTCTCCTAAATAGCCTACTGAATTTAAAGGTTATTTTTTTTTTCTTGCCACTGTTTGCAGTAGTGCAATTCTTTGTTTGTTACAAAAACTTTCAGTCTTCTGAAAGAGGTCCCAGTTACTCTCTGTTTTTTCTTGTCCTCTGAATTTTGGGTGCTTGGTTTGATGCTTTATTTTCTACTTTGTTTACGGTAAGCCATCCTTCCTTATGGAGATATGCAAGTATTGGGCATAAACTGCCCAGCAAAGTTCAAGCTACTAAACACCGCAGAAGTGCTGCTTCAAGTTTATAATAATTAATATTAAAAATAATGAAATAATTGACTAGGCTTCTGGGTACCCAGGGACCGTTAGACTACTAGGATAGAAGCAGAATACTGGAAGAAAAAAGTAGCTAAATTCTGGTTTGCTTTACAATTCACAAAAGCCTTATCTTCTAAAAAAACCCTAAAACACAGCTCTGCCATCTTCACAGGGAAAACATTACTTTGGAATTTGGTACTTTAGTCTTCATGAGAAATCAATAGATTTTCCAACATCCCCTTGAGACACCAGTATATACTATCATTGACAATACCAAGTTAGCATAATGCAGCATCCTGGCAGATCCATATGCACAAACTTTATATCTTCCAGCTCCTTCCTGCAAGCAAACATTTTACTGTAACTGCAGTACACTACAGATTTGATACTGCTATTTTTTACTCTGTTCTTTTCTTTCAGCTACATTTATGACCATCTTACTCTGTTGCAGTAAAATAAATCACTCCGAAACCAATCATGAAGTTTGGTAAATATACCTCAGTGCATAGCTATACATAAATATTTCCCATACATATATATATGGATACATGTATATGAAAGTAAACCCAAAAATGGAGTCACACTAATATGTATGGCAATGCTTATGAAAAAACTATATGCTTGTAAAGCAGAAGCAGGTATGTATTAGACGACAGTCTCGATTTCCTTGTTACTGTGGTTTGTGAGCTACGCTGTACGTATAACAATCATAGCTTATCCACAAGCAAAACCTTATTCATGCGTTAGTCTAACTCTGAAACAACCTCTTTTGTACTGAAAAGCTCTTTCAGCTTCAATCCTACATTATTACCTGGTCAAAAGGGGCTTTGAACTGAGGAAAGACACTGTTGAAAGAACTCCAGACTGTCAGATGTGAAGATTGTCATGTGATTTTATAGAGCACAAGCTTGGATTTTATGAAAAACCTCCCCCAAAACCTCAAAACCTACTCTTGAAGAATACACAATCAAAACAAGTTGGAGTATTTGGATAAAATAATTTAGTCTGAAGATACATTTCAATTTGTCTTTACAGAACATGTAAATTTCGGATTATTGAAATGTAGAAGACAGCCGCTTGTCACAGTATTGGTTGAAAGCCAAGGAAAACTGAACACCTCTGCTCTTGCCAAGAGGAAAACAAGTAAGGAAATTACTCAGGTCTGTCATATAGTTTAAATGATCAACATAAAAATGTTAACACTCACATTTACAAGTAAAAAAATGGCCAAAATTTCTAGATTTAAGGTACCATAGAAACCTATTTCAAACTGTTGAATGGTCTCTACAAAATCAAGTCTGACTTCTTCTTCAATGCCATTTTACACCAAGCCTCCCCATCAGAGTCTGTTTTCCCACTAACCAGCCCTGAGCATTCTACAAGTTCTTGATGCTTGGGAGAGACTCTGTACACAGCACTCCTTTTTTCCATGCTGGTCTTGCCTCTGGCTCTGAAGAATTAGACTGACACAATACCCCTTGCAGAAGGAACCTTTGGTTAACTCATTCCAGTCAATCTACAGTTTTCCCATCAGTTACCTGAAACATCTCCATTTCATAGACACTGTGAAACTCAAAAGCACAGTAACACAAACAGCTAACAGTCTTAAAAGTGAATTCCTGAAATGCAGGTGATGTCCATACCATTCAGTGGAACATCACTCAAAAATATTCTTCATTGCTCCTCAGAGACTTACGTGATTTTACATGTAACATACATAAACATGCAGTACAGTGAGATACAAATCTTTCTTGTAGTAGAGACAACATAGGAATAACCCGCTGACCTTACGGTTTGGGCTGCAATTTCTGAGAAATGATACTGGTGTTCCACTCCTATTTCAATAAATATTGATGTGTTTTCTTCCAAGGGGAACGGTATCCAGAGAAAGACTGGTACTGAGTACTTCAATGACTGCACAATATGCTCGGAAAAAAAGGAGAGCCAAGGAAAAAATCCTTCTTCAAATCAGTCAGAAAGGGATTTAAATTCGGATTTCATAGATACCACTTGAGTAACCTAATTGTGGCCATATAAAGGAGGCAAGAGGAAAATACAATCCCTATGTGATAATCTATACCTATTTTGTCTGCGAATTCGCTCTTCCAAATATTTTTTTAAAAAAATGAAATGATAGAGATAAAATGTTATACTATCATTTTAATTCAGGCATAATGTATTTTTCTGGTAGAGCACAGAAATGTTGTACTGACCAAAATAATGTTGCATGGCCATGAAATCAAAAAGATGACAAAAAGAAAAAGACCAAAGATACCTAAACAATACTATTCCTTGTCACATTTGAGCCATTTTAGTGGAAATTTTCTAAATTATTCAGTTCAAGGCAGGTACCAGAAATGGAAAATTTCAACATAATCAGTTAACAATTCAAAAAAAAGTTAAGCACCATGGAGTTAAGATTTGGTGAAAAGCTGCATGCAGCTTTACCTAAAGACCATGCTACCAGCTTCACCTTAAAGATTTTATTCATGCATGCAATAAAACCAAGAAAGGACTGTGCAACAAATCCTTTTTTTGTGAAAGAAGTTAGCAATATTAAATTTTTCAAAATGGAACATATTCATGAACATAAAATGATAACTTGATGTAGCGGCTCAGATGCAACTATTGCACAAAATAAAATCTACTGCTCTCAATACTTTGTGGAAAATAATTTTGGAAAATGGTAGAAGGGTCACTAAAACCCTTGGCTTACTGACGAATCTGTACAAATATTTAGAGATGTAAAGCAGGGAACACAGCAAATCTACTGGTAAAGGTTCACATAGAACTTTATTGCCCTGTAGGAAAGTAAAGAATTTTAGGAATCTTTATAATCCTGTTGGGCCTGTAAAAACAGAAACAAAGAGAGGTCAAAGGATCTCAATGGATGGCAGGGCTGCAAAGCATGTGCACAGTGAAATAGTTTAATTAAAAAAATATTTTGGACAACAGGTAGTAGCAAGACTACTGAAGTCTATTGATTTCAGTAAGAGTATTCTAAATCATTGTAAGTCATAAATTTTATTAGTAAGAGTAATATAAATACTATTCACAAAACAGGAAGTCACAATGCACATGCACACCAGCCACCAGCACAATCCAAGTATTAAACTTCCAAAACTCAGGCCTGAGAACAAGGTCAATAGCTTTCTTGACTATTTTTCTAATCAGAGTCCAACGCATGCAATTTCAAGAAAGAAAGCCCAAATGTCTGAAGTACAAATATTTACATTTTGAAACTTTTTCTCAGAGGAAAGAAGCTGAGCAACCCCTAGTGGTAGCAGAAAAATATCTTCTGGAAAAAAAGCAAAATTTTTTTAACAGGTATTTTCAAAAATACATTAATTTGTAAACACAAATTCCTATACTATATACAGTGTCCAAAGTTGATGATAACATTTAGAAAAAACTATAAGCTAAAAATTATGCATGACTTACAGCATTTTTTTCTTAGAATTCAACTAGGAAGTGATAATTCTGTTCGATAAACACTTCAATATAGAAGTCTTAAAATACATTAAGAAGAAACTTTCTATATATTTTTCTCAAAGAAAATGTATTTTAACTCTAAGATGTTCTAATGCAGCTACTGCCAAATTCAGCATCATCATTTAGGGACAGAAGTGCAAACACTATACCAGTGATATGCAAATGTGATATTATTTAAAAAAAAAAAATTTAAAAAAAAAAAAAAGCTTAGACCTTCTTGTATTTTTGTAAAGTCTTTATCTAGAATTCAGTTTATTAGCTCGTTTCTATAAACTATCATTTTCTCTTCCTTCTTTTATGCTCAGAAATAAGCAAGATTACCAATGACTGCCAGTACAAACTATACTTTGTCTCTCCTCAACTTATTTGAACCTTGCTCTAGTTGAGTGAGATTTTTTTTGTTAGCCATCAGCTCATCAGCTGCTCAAGATTTTCATGAATAACCATCAGAACAAAGTAGACACAAAGGCAGAGATGAATGCTCCTAGAAACATCAATATCAGACCATATCTGAACTCTCTAAAGTCTTTCACAAGTTATCCATATGCTTGTTCTATGGCCACCAATGATTCCATGCCTCCAGCCATGACCAAAACAGATGGGCTTCATGGAGCCTAGGTCATTTCAGATACCATGACTCTGGATACCAGTAGATATTATAGAAATAAAAGAATGAGCCCCATTTTTTTTCCAGAAAATGTGATATTGAAGACAGTATTTCCAAAATCAAAGACAATACTGAGATATAAAATCTCACTTAAAGGTGCACTAAGAAATCACTTTAGAGCTCAGTTCTTGATTTTCACTGTTTCTAAGGTGACTTTTTAAACTTATTTTTGGTCTAAAAATTAGTTTAGGCAGAAAAAGCTCGTTGCTGGAACACCTGCAGCTATTCCAAAGGTGACAAAAAAGGATCTCAAGAGACTTGAAGTCAATCTCTAACATATCACCACACATTGGGAAAAAACCAACCAAACAAAAAAATCCCCCAACATTTGACATACCATCATTACACTGCTATAAGCATTTTGTGCTGAGCTGTCACCATCAGCACAGCAGAAACTTGGGTGTGCACTGAAAACCATCAATTTAAGTACAGAGGTAGCACAAGACTCCTGTGATCGACTAATGGCTACCAATGTCAGAGACAGGAAGTCTGACACACAAATCTTACATTAACAGGAAAGAAAGGACAACATAACAGGTATCTTGGATAAATTTGTGCAAATATTCTTATAAATATTTTTAAAGATCTCTGACTCCTTACTGGAAAATATGTATAATTTTACTAAAAATAATCTGTTGATAAGGCATAGTACAGTATGCCTTCCTGTGTTGTCTAATTGATAAAGACCGCTCAACAAAACTTTCATTTTTGTCACATTCAGGAAACATTCTGTCACACTTAAAAGCATCTTGCAATGAATCACACGAAAATATCATACCTCCAAGTTGTTGAGATGCTGTTTTTCAAGGAGCTGTCGCATTTCTTTCAGATTTTTCTGGAAGAGAAGTTGGTGACTATCCATGTCTGTTCTACTGCTCTCTTGCATTATTTCATCACAGCCAAACATTGCTGAATTCTGCTTCTGACGGAAAGAATCACTTCTGGATGCTGATGAGGATGAAGCGTCATCTGTGGTTCTTGACACAAACAAGCAAATTATTAATTTGTCTTATTTCTATGTATCAACTGTACACTTTTAAATATGTCTCTTACCAGAAGTATACACCATCAATAAATGATGAAAAGCCTGACAAATGCTGTTAATACTATCTGAAAGCGTCCAACACTTTCCATTTTAAAACTTCTCTTCTGCTATTTATAAATAGACTTTTCTGATTGGGTTGTTGGGTGACTGCCTCAGGCTGCATTAATACGGAAAATGTCAGCCAAAAGTTTGGTAATTTACAGAAATGGAACATGGAGGGTAGTTTTTTTTTTTAAAAAAGAAAAAAACAAACAAGAATATGAGCTTAATTTTTCCATAAAGTTGGCTTATGTAGAGTGTAACTATATCGACGCTGTCAGGTGTTCCCTTACTTCAAAGAGCAAGAAGGCTTTGTAGTAACCAGAGAGCCCAAATCTACTGATGATGCGTAATGCCATTATCGTGGCATGTTAAAGAATTGGTATTTGCTGCCTGAAAAAAAATCTTTAGTGTAGCTGGGCCCTGTGACCAGCCCTTAGCTGAAGATACATGTTTCATATATGTACAGAAATTCAATAACCTCTTTCCTTCATTTCTATCCATTTCTTCAACTTAAGGTCTTTCTTCTGAGCCTTCTCTTACTGCATCTAAAATTATCCCTTTTCTTTTCAGTGGAACTGTTTCAAGTGGGTAAACGATCTAGTAAGACCTTTTTTTTTTCTTTTTTTTTTTTTTTTTTCTTTTTTTTTTTTTCTTTTTTTTTTTTTCTTTTTTTTTTTCTTTTTTTCTTTTTTTCTTTTTTTTTTGTATTTATCACAACACTTATAATTTTAGGTCAATAGAAAATGGAAACTTTCAAATCATCAAGACTATCGATATTTTTCAGGAGATTTTATACAAGACTCCAAAAAGGGTTGGCTTAATTGCAGTGACCTAAGGAGAGCCTAAAATGGAATTTATTATTTCCATTGAGATGGCTAATAGCAAAAAAGGAGAACAACTTCACGTATTTATTTTCTGAACTCAGAAAACTGCATGCTGTTTTCTTTTGAATGGCAGATATCCTCCCTATCCCAAAACTTTTTTGGTTTTGTAGACCAGACTGATTGACATCTGGCCCCCAAAAAATCTGGTTTCTTGGTTTTTTGGACACACACAACTTTCTTTTTATTTATTCGAGTGCTTATTACATTTATATTCATAAAAATTTCTATGTTTAAGCTGTTTATATTTATAAAAGTTTCAACATTTCTACTTTTCCATAGACCATTTTTGATTTGTCATATTCAAGTTTATATCCCAAGACTAAACTTAATCAAACACAACTATTTTTAAACACCAACAGGGAAATACATCTTGTAAAAAGAGCAGCATGCCATTTACACACCTAATATACAAACATCTCAGTGTTTGTTGGCTAATGACTTCTCCAAAATCTTTGCTTTAGCATTCAATAATTAAACCCTACTAGAAGCAAAATGGCTCTACTGCAAGCACAGAATACACTTATTAGGTGTTTCAGGACTTTTGCCTTTCTCCGAGAGGAGTTAATATGTCTCCATCGCTTAATTTATTTTTTTACACCTTTTAAAACACAGACATTATGAATTCTAGGATCTTTTAAAATTCACAGATACTCAGTTGGGTCTGCAGCTATATTTATCTTGCATACTTAATACAGTATTCATTTCTTCCTTTAAAAGGGGACTCTCAATGAATTCTATACATTCTGTTTCTGAGGGAGGGTAAATTATAAAGATGACACAAGATTTTTGGCTTGAGTGTGTATGGAATTGTAAGAAGCAATAGAAATACAGAAAAGTATCGACTACTTCGTATGAGTTAGTTATTACAAGTCCCAAAATTGCCAATTAAAGGGATTTTAAGAAATGTTTGAAGCTTTACAGCTCAGAACTGGTGAGCTTTGAAGAACCTTCACTGTTGAGAACCTTCTCAAAATGCTCTTCTGTTTTATCTGTACTAGCTGTTTTGTGACCTGCCAATAGGTCATAGTGGACTCAACTTTTAAAACTTCTGATGCTGGGGTCACCTGTTTTCATTTTTTTTTCCCTTGAGCAATTTCTAATTTCAAATTTACAGAAATATAATTAACTTCAAGATTCTTAGCTCTCTCTCAAATTTGGTTACTAGGGGAACACAAACTGTAAAAGAATATGAACATATAAATTTAATTTCCTTAGGAAATCAGGCTAAGAAAACGAAATCTGGAAAAAGAAGACACTATAATTATTAAAGGATAATGAATTTTTTAAATTATACAAATAAAAATGGAGTGACAGCACCGTAAGAAATGGTAAGTGGTTTGAACAAGTCCTGAGATACCAATGTGACACACAAGGAGCAGTTGGAAAAAAAAAAGAAAAATAAAGAAAGAAATGATAAAGGCAGGAGGAACAAGCACTGAAATGCTGTCCTTAATCAAACCTATGAGTGAATTGAGACAAATGATCAGGAAACCTGAGACAGGGTTCAGAAACAGCTACATTTTTTGCCATAAATTAAACTTAGATGTAACAGATTTCGTTTGTTCCTTTGTTTTTGTTGCTGCAATCGTCCTATGGATGTTGACTGACAAATAGCATGAGTGTTAAGCTCCAAGAGTTATAAAATATTTTCTCAACTGACCAGTTTATCACCTGAAAATGTATTAATCAGCAGATACACATAAACAAGTTGAATATTAATGTCACAATGAAGAACACACTGAAGCCCAAAAGTAGTGAGACCCCTTTCGACAGAATTTATCTCTGTTCTGAACATCTGCACAATTTATATCATGCAGAAAATAAGTGAAATGCAGAAAGGAATAACAAAAGAACAACAAAAATAACCCCCCTGAGCTTAAATGTTAAAGAAATGTGAGGTTAGGAAACGGATAATCAGGAACCAGTAGGAAATACAGCAGATAAATAAACTATGTATGAAGAAACATTCTGTAATAAGTCAAGGTATCTTAGAAACAGTGTTTGAGTAGAGTGAAAAGTACGCAAATAAAATTTTATGCGATATAAAATGAAATTACAGGTCAAATTGTTAACAGAATGCTCTTGATACATACAGGGAATGAGAAATATAAAGGAATGACAGCTGTAAAGAAGATCCCTGAGTGAACATACGAACTAAAGTATCCTTGAATGTCAGAAGGAAAAAAAATCTGGATAAGAAATCACCTTGACAGAATACATCATAATTCTGAGAACAGCAAATGGTTTGATAACCATGGCAATCTGAGTTGGGCTGTAACTGACTGGACACTGGGTTAGTCTTGACTATTCCTAGAATTCCACTGAGGGGAAAAGGTTTGTGTCATCTCCTCTGCTGTCTTACCAAATGGACACAAACAACTCAAGGAAGTTGCATAATGTTTCATTGGAAAAGTTCACAGAAATGCTTTCTTTGCCACGAGACAAATGCCCTACAGCTTCTTAAAGGTAATTGTCTACTTTTTATTGAATACAGTAAGAAATTTACTTCCTTTGATCATCAGAGTAAACAGGAATGCTTACCTGAAGTTGATTTTGTTTATGCTTGGCAAGCACAGTTCTGGTGTTAAAGCTGATCCTTTAATTTGTTCAAGAGCTTCTTCTAACTGAAAAGCTGCTTTTGTCTGGACTGGAGGGATCAGAGCTAAAAACAAACAATGGGAAAAAAGTTTCTTAAAATTGGAATATTTTACCATAAATGGCTTGGTTAAGTTTCTGAAGTTTGGAAGCCTAAATCCAGACAGTTACAATAAAAAGGGTAGTTTAGCATTATTAGACATACAAGAGCACCTCAAGTTCCTCTGAAACAAAATTCCAGTCTATTTAAGTGTTTACAGCCACGTGTATTCAACAGTTTTGCTGTTTGCTTTTAAACAGCACTGTTGAAAAAATGGGAGGTTAAAAAATTTCGGTTTTACATCGTGATTATTACACTCATGCACTAAGCCAAAGTTATGGCTTGCAGATATTTTACAGAGGCCAAATTGTAACTTAATAATTGAACCAGTGGGGAAAGAAGGAGTTCAGAAAGGCACAATGTATTGCCACTTTCAAGAGAGTAGAAGTAGGGTAGAGAGTAGCAGAGGCAGAATTTCTATAAAGGAAAACCAAGAGAAAAAATTGTGATTCATTCTATTGCTACACAGTCTGGGCTGTCAGTAGAGCTACGAAGAAGCCCTAAACCAGTACTGTTCTATTTTGTGATTTTAATCTGACATTTGATCTTGAAGTCAGAGACATTACCTCACAGCTGGCACAATTGCAGTTGGGAGAGCAAATCTGTTAAAGAATACCTAAGTAATAGACCATATCTTAAGCATTTGAACACTGGAAAGCTGACGGGAAATCAGACTTGGCCAATGCTGTTACAAACTCCTGCCAATCTGCACTGATTCCAAGAAAGCAGGAACTGAGCTGAAGTGATCATTGCTTCCCAGCAAGAGAACAGCTTAGAAAGTGGACTAATTCATGAAAAAAAGTTATGTACCATATTAATATATGCTAGGACTGCATCTACTTAACCATAAACAAAATGCACATTCTGGAACATTTCATATTCAAAGGTTCAAAGAGGGGATCATTACACAGTCCTACTAACTGTCAGTGGCCTTGTAACACCTCTCACCCAGCTGTGAAAGCACAGTACTGCAACCAATAATCACACTAAAGCCAAAAAAGTGGGGAAAACCCAGGAAGCCACAACACCTCAAGGAGGTCATGTACTTTTTGTGACTGGAATATAGCGAAATATCTAACAGTACAATTTTTAGAAAAAAACCCCCGTTTTTCTTTTTATTTCCTCTATTCAATTGTCATATGTATCAGATCTGAGCTTCTTGTCAGTTGTTTTGCTTTCGTGAATTCATTTACTTCGAGTGAAGTTAATTGTTCTGTTTGCTTCAATTATATTCTACTAATAGAAAAATATGGGGGGTTGGACTCACAGCTTCCAGAGGTCCCTTCAAACCTTAACTATTCTCTGATTCTGTGAATATAAAAACACTTGTATTGTGAATAATGGTTAGTTTTTAAAAACCTGTTTGTTTGTGCTGAGGAAAGGACTGATGAGCACGTTGGAACTTAGCAGTTGCCTCCTGAAATTTAATTTTCCTCTGCTGCAGAACTTGTTCTCTAAATCTTTGTTGTTTTTCTTCTTCTTCCTTCTGTCTTTCTTCAAAGGCTCTGTGTTTAAGAAGCAAAAGTAGATAATTCCTATGTTTATGAATTACATTTACCAAAATATTAGTAACTTACTTACTTACCAACTTGCCATTTTAGTACAAAAGCTTGCTTGTCCATTAATTAAATGCTATTAACTTCAGCACAGATGGATTTTTACAGTTTGTCTGAATGTAAATGGGACATTGGGTGGTGAAGAAGAGTCACAACATATTTTTTCTTCTTTAGCCTCAACTAGGGATTTGATTCTTTTTTATATGTGATTTAACATGCAGACTCAGCCAGTTCTGGTCACCAATGTGACTTTTACAACAGCCTTTACAGTATGACATAAGTGTATCACAGCGAGCCGATCAGTAGGAAGGTTAACTGCAAATGCTCTGTGTGCTTTTCACAAGCTGTGGGGGAAATAATAACAGTTTGAAAGTTGTTGTTTAGAAATAACACAAACGAACTACAGCTTTTATCTATTAACATACAAGAGTTAGTATCAACTTGTAGTTGTTAAGAAGCTTCCTGAAAGACAACCAGATTAGCAGCACAAAATGCGATAAAATAGTAATGTGAAACTATATTTAACAGAACCAGTTATCAATAATAAATATGTTAAATGTGTCCTCCCACTGGCTGGAAAGCAAAGCAGGGTCTAGTCAAAAACAACCACCATCACAAAGATTTCCTTCAGTAGGCATGAGCTTCATGAAGCTATGTGGAATCTTTTCTCCTCCTGACAGAATCATCAACTTTTACTGACAAACTACCTCCTTGAGTGAAATATACCCAGTATATTTATTGGCACAGTGCCTATGTAGGCAAGTCATAGTCAATGGTTTTAAAAAAAGAGGATAAATTCAGACTAGATACAAGGAAGAAATTTTTTACAGTGAGGATGGTGAAATACTGGAGCAGGTGACCCAGAAAGGTTGTGGATGCCCCTCCCCTGGAAACATTCTATTCTAAAAGCAGTAATACTGTAAAAGCAACAGTCTTCAAGTGAAACTTCCAAAGCCTGCCATGCAAAGATCACTACACCTGGGAGCTTCCCATCTGTGTATTAGAAATGTAATTTAACAGGTCTCTAGTACATTAAGTAGGGTCCCCATCTAGCCAGCATTAGTGGAAAGAAATGTTTAGCCATATGTTCTTTGTTCCTCTCATAACAATATGATACCTTCCCATAATTGTAATCACTAGCAGAACTTCACAGTTCTTCTTGCTTAATGGAGCAAAGCTGCTGCTTTACAGAGCTACTCCTTAACTCAAGCTATTTTAATTATTCTTCTCTTGCTTTTCAGGGAAAAAGTTCAAGCTGAAATATTCAACTTGACCATCCCTAGTATCCCTTTAAAGTGATGACTGATCTCCTGTGAAAACAAACACAAAAATAATTTGAAATAGGTACTTTCTGTTTTAGAAAGCTTAAAGGCTGTAATTGCACAATAGTAAAAAAATAGGAAAACTGCCAACTAATTCCCAAGTACACACTTACACAGGAATATCCACTTTAATCCACTTGGAAGCCAAAGTGTAGCAGAGAGAGAGACAAAGAACTTTCACTATTTTGAAAACTCATATATGCATGGCTGTCAAAACATGTTAGAACTAAAAAGTAGAACTAGGGTTCATGGTCCACTTTCAGTATTCCTGAATTTCACCCACCTTAAAATCTAATACAGAAATCTGCAATTTTATCTTGACCAAATGAAAATCACAAGAGAGGAAACAGACTTGCTTCTCCTAGTAAGTGCTTTAAACATTCTTCTGGATGCCCTTTAATATTTCTAGAAGCTGATCAAGAAGGCCTTTAGCTGAACTGTAGTTGTTAAAATCAGACATGCAGGAAATTCTACAACTTTACACCTGGAGTAATTCCAGCGTATAACTCCAAAAAAGAAAAAAGTCAATTCTGACAGAGTTTTTATTTATTTTTCTTTAAATGATTTTGAATACGACTTAGCTGCACTCTTCCACATTCCTAATAATGAGAATCAAAAAAAGGACTGTTGCTCCATACAGCTGGGAATGAGCAAGTCCAAATGCTGATGCAAGAGGTCTTTTTCACCACAGCTCATCATGATCATTATTTGCTTTGGACAAAGACAAGAAGGAGAAAAAAGGATCTTATTTTAATGTAAGGAAATGCATTAAAGTTATTCAGCGAAGCCTTATTAACTTCTTGACCTCGCAGAACATAAATTGTAGCATTAATTGTAGTAAATTGTAGAATGTAAAGGTGCATTATGTTAAATAAATAATTTTTAAAATTTACATTTGCATCTTAGAGAAAAACAGTTATAGCAAATGTTTGTTCATACACTCTCCTTAAGCCACCAGCTTAGGTTCATATCACAGATGTAACATTGGCAAAAGAGTATGGCTTTAAGATGGATCGTTAGCAGAAGAATTTCCTGACTGGTGTTTTTTTAACCCAATTTTTCTGTCTACTATAAACAACCCAGTGGTGCAGCAATTTTTGAAACGGCTGCCAAAATGTTTATGGAGAATTTGGAATACGAAACTTAAAATACTTAGCCGTCTCACATATACAGACATTATGTGGAAGGCATTTTTATGTTAAAAACAGTATGACTAGATGGTGGAGCTATTTCCTGGTTAATTTTATGAAACTGTCTTCTCAGTGAAGTGATGGATGTGGCACTGTACCCCCTCTTACTGATGGTTTCCTGCCCTCTCCATGGGGTCTCCCTCCTTCCCTTGCCCCTAGTCGTGGCCACTCCTCGAGTTCTCCCTATTGGCTCCTGTATCCCAACACCGCCCATGTACCACCCCTGTGCCCTGAAACCATTTGCCCATGTGCTCTCCCTGCCCCCATGGCACCCAGGTAAACTGAGGCTCCAGGCCATGTGACTCTCTCTCTCTCTCTCTCTCTCTGCCCCTGGGAGCAGCCTGCCAACAGCTCCTCTCCTCTGCCTTTGGGGGCCAGCCCGCGTGCTGGCCCCAGGCTTTGGGGAGGCAGCATAGAATAAAGACCTTTGCAGTGCCATGAGGAGAGCCTTCTCACCTCCTTTGCCATCACTGAAGTTGCAGGCTGGCAGCTGGAGCAGCGGTGCGGGGCGTCCGAGATGGACTGCAGGAGGGCAGAGAATCCCTGCCTTGTCCCGAGAAGCCCCCGCTGCGCTCCCAGGGAAAGCTGCAGCAGCTAAGCAACACCTAGCACTGCAACAGACAGATGCTACATTCCCAGGTGGACTAAATGCTTACTACTGCCTTGGATGAAAATGATAACTAAAAAAGGAATATATACAGCGTGTATGGAATGCTATGTAATGCACCTTTTGACACTGAGTTGCTATTATTCTTCCATTGCCATATCATGTTGCAAACCAGTGCACAGTAATTTTAAAACACAGGTAGGGAGGTATTTGTATAGTCAATGACTACAGTAGGATCAAGAAAAGGCTAGAATGCAGTGTCACACTCAAAATTCCCTTCATGGGCAAACAGGAAGCAATCTTATGTCATTAAAAAGATCTGTGGACATTGCTCAAAAATCAACTTTTTTATCTGAGACACTTACCAAGACCAGGAACATGTATTAAATCTATTCCTTCATCTTCTTTGATTATTTTATGCTGAATACAAAAAGACAGTCTGAAATTGCCGGAAGAGCTTCAGAAGGACCAACTCTTACAATACTGTAGGGGCTCACTGAGGGCTGTCCTGCAGTATGTCCCAGGGGTTCACAGGAGGGCTGCCTGCACTATGTTGTCACATTCCAAGTCTTGTTCATAGGCAAAACCCAAGCACGCCTTGTATAGTCAAGCTTTTTTTTTTGTTAGCATAATTCAGATCTTAAGAGTCCAATTACTATTGATCCAGAATTGTTACTGAAAAATAACAATATACTGTTAGAATATTTCTATACAGAAAAAGGCTCAATAATGTGATAAAACAGTTTGAACTGTTATTCACACATTGAGTTTCTATCTCTTTTCCTGATGCTCAATCCTGCAGTGCTCTTTTGTATCCCAAGGCTTGTAGTTTCATTCTGGTTGTGCTGGGGCGAACTGGCAGCATCTGGAGTCCCTTCAGCAGGACCACCAGGATATTCACGTTAATGCTTTCTTCTCCCTCACCTTAGGATCTACTTGGAGCAATTTTTATATTTCTTAATGCACTTTTACACCTCCACTCTATCATCGTCAATCTGTAGCTCCACAGTATGTCCAAATATTCCATACATGGTTCCTTCTATGTATATTATATATGAGAGCAGTGTTCTTTGTTACCTCTAAAGCCAGGTTTGTCAGATCTAGTTCTGCATTTCTTTAGGGGACTATTGGTGAGTATAGCAATGGGGTCTCCGGTGCCAAGCCTGTGTGCCATCTCTTACCATCCCCTCCTGTACTCCTCCATGCCACATCCTGCATCTCCAGTTTTCAAGGCCTCTGCTACTGTACCAGGCCTGCATTTCTCTACACTACTTCATTATTTCAGAGTCACAAATATCTCATTCTCTGCATCAAATAACTGCTTGTTACTGCTACCTCTATAAAACTATGGTTATACAATAAAAAGATAAACAAAGGCAAAATAAATTAGCCACAGACACCTGGTGTATTAGAGAAATTGCTGTTACAGTTGAACCAAGCAAAACAAAGCTGCTGTCAGGTCAAGAAAAGTTCAAAGAGAGCAAGCTTGGCAAGCATCTGTTCCAAGGCCTTGCAAATTCAGCACAATCCGGTGGCCCATTATCAGAAATGGCAATAGTGCATTTCAGGTCCACATGGTTACAGCGACCACCTACTTTTCACAGTTCCATTCTGATGTAGAAAGCAATACAAAATTCTTAACACTCTGCCCCCTCTGTTTACCAAGTGCTGACACTGTTCTCATACTTCTGGCCGTAGACTGCTTTTCATTCTCTATCAACAAAACTGATGAATAATTTAAAGATCTTTGATTAAATAATCAATGTTAATCAGCCAGTAGGTGGAGCACAAAGCTTGTGCATATGATGAAAATAAAGTATTACTGGAAGAACAATAGATTGGAAATAGATTGGAAACCGATATAGATTTCCTTCCCCAGTTTCAAGAGATTGATTAGCTATTTCAAGGTAATTCAAAATGCTAAAACAAGATGACTGACTGTAAGGTATATTTTAAAATGCACATAGACAATAGTATTTCCAGAACGAACCAGCTACCTGCAGACAGTCTCATCACAGTAAAATAGGATGCACATTTTGCACTGAGCAGTAACAGCACAAAGTCTATGGTCCTCAGCAAAACTGACAGCTGGTATTTAAAAAGCAGAGTGTTATAGAAACATAAAATATGATATCCTATTCATTTGCATCAAGTATGTGCTTAGTCAGTAGCTCTTACTTCCAGAATACTGTTATTTAAACAAAATACCTGCCAGCTACTGCCCCAGAGAATATCTGATTCTTAATCTGATCTTGCAATTGCAACTTCATGTATCAGTGAGACAATAAAGAAATTACTTTCTTGATACACAGGCAACTTGTATAAACTGTAGGCTAGGGTTTTAGCTGTGTTGAAGTACTGTTGTTAACACAAAACTAAGGAGCTTGGTCAGTACAAGAGCTGCAAAGAAACAGATGACATCAGGGGGTTTGAAAAAGATCTGTGATTAAGTTATTGAGACTTTTCTTCCCAAAGCTATCCTCACTCTTTTCTGAGCAAGGGATGTTTTTATTTTTTACTATTAAACCAATTAACTGAGCACAGCTTGTAGAAGTTGAGTATTTTTAATGGTGAAGGTGCTGCATTTTAGAAGTATTGACAACAAATCAATACTAGACTGTCAGGGAAAATTTCATAACAAGTACATATAGAAAAGGTTGAAAACAGAAGACGTCAATCTGCAAAAATCTTGTGTATGCATATGCAGTTCTCATTAGCTTAAAAAGTGCTTTGGTATAACCTTGTTGAAAGGAGGTCTGCTGGTGGTTCTTGAAAAAAAACACAAAGAAAAACCTACAGAAAAGTTTTCCTCCACAAAGCAATACGAAAAGAATGAACCTAAATGACAGAAGATCAAGAAGACAGCAGAAACTCTCCTGTATCTTCACTAGCGCCTCTTCCTAAAAGGAATTCATTGCTTTTACTTTTTTAGGAGAAAATTTATAAACTTAAGGTTGACACTAAATTTGGCAATGCTTGATCAACCTGATAAAATTCTACAAAGAAATGACAGTCCTGTAGATGAGGGGAGAGCAGTAGGTATTGTCTCTTTGGACTTTACTAAGGCTGCTGGTACTGTCTCCCCTGTGATCCCCATAAACGAGATGCTGTTGTACAGGCTGAATTAGCAGACACAGAAGTGGAATGTAAATGAACTGAATGGTCAGGCCCAGAGGGCGGTGATTAGTGACACAAAGTCTTAATGGAGGCCAGTACATAGCAGTGAACACTAGAAGTCAGTTCTGGGCCCAACCTTCTTTAACATCTTCATTAAACATAGAAATATAGAATCATTTGGGTTAGAAAAGACCCCTAGGATCATCAAGAACAAACCCAGCACCACCAAGTCCACCACTAAACCACATCTTGAGGTACCACATGCAACCGCTCCAATGGGCAGCCTTTTCCAATTCTTGACAACCCTCTTCATGAAGAAAATTTTCCTAGCATCCAATCTAATCCTCCACTGGTGCAATTTGGGGAGGATTTCCTCTCATGCTATAGCACTTGTTACTTGGGAGAAGGGACCAACCTTGCTGCAAAGAAGCAAGTCAACTGCAGTAGGCAAAGCTTAGCCAGCAGGTAGAAGGAAGTGATCCTTTCCCCTCTGCTCAGCACTGGAGAGGCCACAGCTGAAGGACTGCGTTCAGCTCTGGGCTCCTCAGTACAAGAGAGACACGGACAGACTGGAGACAGTCCAATGAAGGGCCACAAAGATGATGAAGGGACTGGAGAATCTCTCGAGGAGGAAAGGCTGAGAGATCTGAGACTGTTCAGCCTGGAGTAGAGAAGGCTCAAGGGAATCTTATTAATGACTATAAATACCTGGAAGGAAGGTGCAAAGAGGAGAGAGCCAGGCTGTCTTCAGTGATGCCTGCTGATGGGGCCAAACTGAAACACAGAAGCTTCCCTTGAAATATCAGGAAACACTTTTTTTGGTAAGGATTACCAAGCACTGACACAGATTGCCCTGAGAGGTTGTGGAGCCTCCATTCTTGGAGAAGCTCAAAAGCTAGTCCTGGGTAACCAGCTCTAGGTGGCCCTTCCTGAGTGGAGGTGTTCGCCCAGATGACTTCAAGAGGTCCCTTCAACCTCAACCATTCTGTGTGAAGATTCGAGGTAGAAAATGGACTGTCACACTTCACAGTGCACTCATTCCTACTCTCCATATAAAAAATACAAAAGATACAATTTCTCTTTCGAAATAATACACCAGCAGTGCCAACAATGACTCCTGATACACGCCTGTAATCCCTGGCAGGATAACTTTGGGTGCTGCCAGGTGAGAATGTGGAGCTTGAGGAAGTCATGCTACCCTTGAGAAACCATCACCATATCTAACACCTTTACATGTGTAAGAAAGCTAATGGAACTTGGCTCATATACAGATTTGAGACATGACCTGATGGTTGATCAATCAATTCCTACCTGCATAACTGTCAGGAAAAAATATTCAGATTCAAAGAACTTTATTTTCAAATTACTTCCCTGCACACATGCAGTGACCCTTACTTTTTAATTATATGTCACAGCTTATAACATTGTATGCATTTACTACCTTTCTAACATTAGACAACTTAATCCTTTACAGTCACCACAGACTTCCATTTGAACTGCTTATTGTGCTAATAATTATGCCATTCTCAATTATCACAAATTGAAACAACTTCATTTTATGAATACCATACTTAAATTTTTAAGTGGATCACCTGAGAAACTTGGATTTATACTGTGTTTCTTAAGGCTGCAATGAAATACATATGGAAATGTATTTATGTATCTATGAGTATTACTTCTACTACACCAGTCTGTCAAAAATATGCAGGCTGTCTGGTATTTGCTTTTACATTAGAGTATAGTATTTCAAGACCAGTAATACAATAAACAGTGTTCATCTGAGATGCATAGCATTACAGTGGTTCTGTTCCAGTAAATGAAATTAGGTATTTAAGTTTTCAACTGAGACTCACTTTATTATCTGCAAAGGTTGTGGGTCGTACTCTGTCTTTAATGACTTGCAGGTGATTATACCTCCTCTTCCATTTTTCTTTATATTTCAAAACATAAGTTGACAGCACATGCTGTCAGGCTAAAATGGCAATATAAACAATATATACCACCTCTCTTATGAGTTATGAACATATGCCAATAAGTAAACATCGTACAACAGAAGTCATCTGATAGGGGACCTGTGGGGCATGAGCATTAATGAGTTAACAAGAGGCAGAGGAAGCTGGTCTGAGGCTGGGGGCTTGCAAGGAGGAACCCATCTGCCTCTACAGAACACACAGCTGAGCCCCCTGTGTGTGTGAGTACCACCTCAGTGCAAGGGGAAAGACCTCTATGCCCATTAAAGTACTTACAGCACTTCGCTGAGACATTTCAGTGCATAATTTACTTAATCCATTTGTCACAGAATATTTCATGGCTTTACATTCTCATGTATGCAGAAAGACAGACTATGCAAAGCTCTGTTTAAAATGTCAGGACAAAATAACTTTATTATAAATATAATCCTGTACCAGAAAGATGTTGCTTTGTGTTTATTGGGAAGTGGGAGCATAAAGCCTCGCCACGAAGGGGAGGCTGTGCAGCTGTTATGCCATGCAGACAGAAAAGCACACACTTCAGAAGGAAACTGCCTGCCTGCTGGCCCACGCTGTGCAGCCGAGTGCATTTTTCACACATCCATTGAAGCTAATAAAACCCAGAACACTGGAAATGCAGATGAGGGCCACAAGGTGAAGGTGCTACTTACCTTTAGTTTATACGAGATGTGACTACAGTGAGTTTCCAAAAATGAGCGAGTAGATCAGAATACTGCTCTTTTTATATTTTATTTGTCCTATAGCAAGAAACTGGATTGGTGAAACTTTTTAGCTTAGGTTCCTCCAGGCCAAAGCAGTGAGCTATTCATCAAAGTGAACATAAAAATACTAGAGATATATTGATCTGTCTCCAGGTTTTGACTCTTTTTGCTTTGTTTTTTTATTTTTTTTACAATCCTCCACTAAAGGAATCCTAGGTACTTGCCTTCTTCTTCTGTTTGTCTCCATCAAGTATTTCATTGCCTTACTCCGATGTAACTTTTGATCCTCTTTCAATGCCCGACGTTCTTCTTGTAAATCCTGCTCAAAATGAAACGTTAAATCTCTACCCCTACGACTGTGTTAAGGACAACAGAAACTGGGTCAAACTGTTCATTAAAAGATGTAATAGCCTGCTTGATTGACCTTATATAGAGTAGGTCCCATAATTGTATGTTATAGTCATAAAAAACTTAATGCTCATCCAGAAAAAAAATGTAATTACATTTTACTTTTTAAAGGGATTTTAGGAAAGGCTTTGCACTCATCTTCCATGATACCACCAGCTGAAAAATCCCACCTTCATTATGTTCATTTGAAGGGACATTTTGTGTAGTTATCTAAACCTGCTACATAAGGATGCAGGTGTCACAGGGAAAATGTTAAATGGTAAACACCCCCCCCACACACACATATACACCCTAAAGGATTAGTTGTTTACACTGAAATTGATTAACATCACTAAATAAAAGCTCTCCACAGAGCCAGATCAGTCCTGCTTCACGCCAGTAATTAAGTAGCACTGTGCAGGCGGATCTTAAGAGTTCGTGTCAGTAGTTCCTACTACCAAAATCCAAAAAAAAAGAACCCCCAAGTTAAGATGGAAACACTATTCCTAATGGCATAATCTAGAAGAGGGAAAACAAGAAAACTCCGAAGATGCTTGAGAAGTCAACTTTCCCACGGCCGTTTAAAACCCACAATGTTCAAGTTTTAATCTGAAGACACCCTTGAGGCGGTCCCTGACCGCGGAGCAGGGCGGGGACTGGGACCCGCTGCCCCGGCCCCGTCACCGCCCCACACGGGCCCCACGCAGCCCCGCGGCCCCGGCCCCCCTTCGCAAGGCTTGGCCGGCCCCGAGAAACGCCCGGCCCCGGCGGTATTAGGAAGGATACACAGGGACGCTCCGCCGCCCTCCCGCACGGTCCTGCGGGGCCCCGGGGAGCTGCTGGCCCCGCGCCGCCCCGCCGACCTTCCCTCCGGCCTCCATCCAGCGCCCGGGTCAGCGCCGGGCCCGCCCCGCCGCCAGCGCCGGGCCCCGCTGCGCGTCCTGCCCGGCCGCGTAGCAACCGGCGACGCCGCTTCCTTCGCAACGGGGCGGGGCCGCGGCGCTGAGGGAGCGGCGCTGAGGGGAGAGGGTTTGGCTGGAGCAGCATTTGATGGCTTCGAGGCGGGCGCAGGGGACAGGGCGGGCCGGGACCCGCCTCGCCCGGCAGGTCCTTGTCGGTGCCCGTGCCAGGGTGGGAGCCACGCGTGGGGATCGCTGCGCACTGTCCCCGCCGTCCCGTCTCGTCAGGGACAGCGGTGCCGTACACCGTGCCAGGGCCGCTGCTTGGCTCTCACTGGGCTTTCCATCCTATGCAGCGCTATAAACCGCGGGATGACCTCTAAAAGCCCCAAACACACCCGAAATCCGAGCGAACGCGCTCTCGTGGGCAAGCACCGCCCCGACCCTGCGTGCCGGTTTGCAGAGCTCTGAGGGTGCCTCTTAGGCCTTTTGAAGACTTGGAGTTAACACCATAAACTTTTTTTTTTTTTAACCACAGGGTGCAGAAATCACAACAACAGCAACCAAAATATTAAGAAGTCCATAAATATAGTTACACAAAGAAAAAAAAAAGAAAGCCCTTCCCAAAAACCCAGTTTTATTTTTAAGACTGCAATTTTTTTTTCGTGTGTGTGTGTGCAAAGCAGGGTGTGTTGCCTTGGGATATCGCCCTGCCTTGGATGAGCTGTCAGCAACAGGCTAAATGCCTTGGTGATTTCCTGGCGAGACATTTCTTGGCTGGTGTATTTGAGCTTAAACCAATTCTTCCTTTTTTTTTTTTTTTTTCAGTGTGCAGCTGTTCTATGTCTTTGACTTGGAAGGTAAAAATAGTACTCTGCGTTTGTGAATTACTTTTCTCCACAGACCCCTCCCCATATTTGTAGCACAGTTTCTGAAGTTGGTGTTGCTATTACCATTTTACAGTCAAGACCACTGGTGGTCAGATTGCCAAAGGTGCTTAATATTTATGGTATCTCAGTTACCGCAGTTGAGAAGATGAGCCTAAAATGGAAGTCTTTCACCTCTAGTTCAGAATACCAACCCCAAATTCACCACTTCTTTGCCCCATCTGCTCTGTTGTGTTGCAAAACATGGAAAAGTGGTTGTCACTTTACCACCGTGTGCTTTTCAACCCACACACCCATTTAAAATCCCAGTTTGCCTGATAAAATGCTGTGTTTCATTAAGGATGCAGGAGAAGGCTTTATCAGGATGGGGAGCTGATTCACACAAGCAGAACTGAAGCAGAGCTGGAAAGCTGCAGAATTTGGGCCCATGTCACACCTAGGAAGATTGAAGTTTGTGGTCAACTCATGCCACTGGAAGAATTCGAGCTTCTTTAGATTTACTGAAAATTTTGATCTGATACAGCACAACTTGCAGCTTCACCTTAAGTTACCTTCTGAGATTTAGAACTAAGAATAGTGTTTATAGATATTTCTCTCTTTTCCTTACTTTTTTATTAAGTCTTCATAGCCCTCCTTTACAGTTATTGGATAATTCTTCCTCATGAGTAACCTCACATCTTTCACACTGTGGGACAAGAGGGTGACAAGCTGAGGGCCGTGTAATTCAGAAGTGTATGATTATTCTGCGACAGGAAGAAATTAAAGATCTTAAGTAGTTACAGCATAGAAGGTCCTGCTCTGGCAGCTGGATGCTGATATTCCACTGAAGGATAAAGATCAACTCTTCAAACTTCATGGGGTGGATTCTGAATTTATTACAAGTTTTATTTGTAAGGCTGGAGCATAGCTGTGCTGCTGCAGAAACATATTTTTCTTTCTTTCTTGTTCCAGTGGAGGATTAACCTGCCAGTGTCCTATAGCTTTCCTCCAAGCTGTGTAGGCAACTGCATGGGAGAAGAACTTCAGTTAATGTTCTGATTATTTTAACCATTCCTTCCTGAAATTTGTCACGTCTTGCCTATTTATGGACATAGGAAGAGGAAGAAAAACTGTTTGCCCATAATGTGATATATAGATAGCCATGAAAATCTTTTCACCTTCTTCCTGAGACTGAACTAATGATCAGAACCTGCATCTTGAGAGAGCATCAACTGATGCACTAATTAAACGAGTAAGAGTTTATGCACTAATTAGAGTTGATGCATTAATTAGACTAGTAAGTCTCATATTGGAAAACTGTTGTGTACCATGTAGAACAAATGTACTTTAGAACAAATTAAAAAAAATTGATTTTGAGAGATACAGAAGAGCCAAAGTTGTTCAGAATTTCACAGGTAGTTGAATATGCTTGTCTCAGGTACAGGTGCTTAGTAATATTTCGCTATTAATTATTAAAGAAAACATTGGATTCGAAAGTGTATTAATCCTCACTCCCAACAAATACTGGCTGCTCCCAAATCTAAGTAGCAGAAGCTATTTCCAGTGTGTTCCGGCTTTAGATAGGGGTGTAAATGAACCACATTATCAAGACAAATTTGGAACATTGTCTTGTTGTACCAGTGTAAGGTGCAGTGGAACAGTGTATTCTGAAGATCCTTAGACAGTGTATTTCCCAGTGGTACATTGGAAGCTGAGGTTCCATCTATTCAGCCAGATCACAAACAATTTAAATGCTCTAATGTGTCTAAATTGTCTAAATCTGTTAGACCTTTATGAACTTTTTGTTGTTGTTGTTAGACTAACACATCCAGTTTTTAACATACAAGAGTAGTGGACTTGAGTATGTGAAAACTTTTAAGTTTTAATTAAGCTCATAGTTTTAATTAAGCTTCTATGGACTAAATTTAATTTTCTTCTTTTTCATGCCATTCTCTTGTACTTTGACTTTTTTCAGGGATAAAAATCATTGCATTGCATAATTGTCTCAGTACCTGTATTACAACAGGTGGGCTACCAGTGAGACCAAAATACTGCTATTATCCTCCTGGTAAAAGATTTTCTATGTAATACAAAGTACTAATTTAAAATAATGTTTTTTCAGTTTTCTGTTTTGGACTTGCTTTGATGACATATTCCAAAATTGCCTCCACAGCCTGTTTTAGTACACTACCACTATGACAATACAGACACCTTAATTTTAACGATTGAACTTTGTAAAAATTTGAAAAATGAGTAATACTAGTTTTTCTTTCAGGTTGGCCCAGACCACTCATGCCAAATATACACAAATGCTCAACAATAGCATATAAGAAAATCTGTCAGAGTTTATCACAATGAAAATATATACATTTCATGTGTCATGTAGAGGTGATAAGCAGTAATTTCCCTCAGGATGCAAGTAGTAGTATATAAAATCTACTGTGCAGTTGAAATGTGGTTTATTAAATCCAGACAGTAAAGGAGTGTTGTGTTGGCTGCCCTTTGTGCTGTAGACATTCCCAAATAGTTAGGTCAGGCCTTCATAGTGTACAATTCTTTCCACAGAAATTTGAAGACCATCAAAACATTTGCATTTCTTCAAGTAAAAGATGAACCACCACTTAAGGGTAACTTCATTGATTTGTCTTAGTATTTTTTTGTTCAGTTTAGGAGACACTGTCATAAATAATGGCGAACCTTGTTCACCTAAGGTAAGATTTTCAATTACTTTGTTTAGATAAGATAATTAATGTTACTGAATGATTTCTCAGAAAAGTGACAGATGTTTTGAAAATGTGGATTGCCTTATTCAAGATAGATGTGAAAATACAGAAGAATCAGGTTTTTTCAGATAGAGAAAAGAAACTACACTGAAATTGTAGGAATTCAGTACATTAGAACATTTTTGTGTTAATGCCCCTTATCACAGCTCAATTTTTAGGTCATATTTTTAATCTCATCTGCATGACTATAAATGCAGAGTAACTATTGTTTTTGGCAGCGGCAGTTTTTGCTTGAATGGCTGAGATCAGAATTGCTTGTTTCACGTTGGCTTTTGTTAAAGATAAATATTGATTAAAAATATTTGCTTGACAGTATTTAATTGAACATCTGGTGAGTAGCTGTGATAGCCCTTGAACAAGCCATACTTTTAAGTGTTCTATTTATAAGTTTCAAGTGACCTGTTTATAACTCTTATATAATTTGTCTTTCTTTCTTTTGTGCTTATTTCAAAATTAAAGAAACATATTCTTTTATTTCTGTACCATTCTCCAGGCACAAAATGCAATTATACCAGTAATTCAGAACCCGTTTTTTGTAAAATCCCTTCGTTAAGAGTTTTATTGTAATTTTTACCTTCACTTTTTAAGGGCAAAAATCAGGACTAAAACCCTGTTCAGTGCTTGCTGGTGTAGTGCCAATTCCAGAAAGAGAACACTGAAGCAGGAAAGAACAACTATGTTGAAGATGTATTCAAGTCTAACTAAGTTTTGTTTTTCATTAAAATCTTGATATTTCTAAGGATCCTGTGTACATTTGAAAACACAATATATGGACATACTACAAATGATTTGCTGAGATTATGAAATCATCAAACAAAGACTCATATGAATATATGTTGCTTAGTCTTTTGACCATGATGCATATTTTAGGAATTACTTTTAGTAATTTCTTTAAGTGATGATTCAGGGGCATTCCCTTATTTTATGTCCTATGACACCATGGAAGAAAAACTATTAAATATGAAAATATGATTTTAAAATAACATTAATAGGTGTAACTACTTTTACTAATGCTATTACTGTTACTGTTTCAGATAATTGTGTGTCCATGAATACTGTACCTTTATTCTTTCCCTATAAGAACACTTAAAATATTAACTTTTTTAATGCTTAATTGGTCTGCAAATCTTCTCAGGATTGCTTGTATGCATAAGTTAAAAACTTATACAAGTATTTCCCTGATCGGAGTCTAAATAATTAATTTGGGGATTTTCAAGAGTAAAAGTATTTTGCTAATATCTAGTAAATCCAAAAGCCTGCTCTTTTCCAGTGAAAATAAGTTCCTTAGCATTTGAGATGTCTGTTGGGTGTTGTGATTCCTAAAATGTGAGCTTCTAAAATGCAAGATTTGCAAATTCTTTTCTCCAGTTCACAGTGCTCACAAGTGGAATACCTCATCAGAAATGGTGGTGGTATTTTTTTAACATATAGAGGTTATTCTCTACCTCTTACACTACCCTTTTCTTGTGAGGTATGGCTAAGCAGAGAACATCCAATTGGTTGGGTCTCAGCTCTGTCAGTTATCCCTTGATAAAGCTTTAAAAAAGCAGGTTTTGAAGGAAGGCCCATAGAGCAATCTACTTCACTTTGACAGACTGAGCTATTTTATATATGCTTTATGTTCAATTTATTTCCCCCTCCATTGTTTGGTACAACAGGACACAAGGAATGTTGGAGCTGTGGAGGAACCACTCCAGGCAGAAGAGAAAAATAAATCTGCAGATATTTCAAAACAAAAAGAACAATGCCTTGTACCATGTGATGCTCAAGCTAAAATTTTACGAGGGGACAAACATTATATGTGCAGTATGTATTCATCAAGAATACTTTTAGTGATGAGCTATGCAGTGCCATGCTATGCAATCCTTTCCTGTGCTATGCTATGCTGTGCAAATTTATTTTTTAATCTTCTTGAGCACATGTGACAACCTCGTGACCCTGCTGCCCAAACTGCATTGTTCAGAAAATTTGGGTTACCCTGTTTTTGGAGTGCAGCTGGTGTGACAAAGTATAATCATTGGTGAAGACAGGCAAGTCCAAGAAGCAGCACAACCCACCTAGATTTGTTGTCCTCTGAATATCAGTATCTCCCTCCATTACAGAGGAAGAGGAGGATGTCTGTTTCTCGTTTAAACATCATAGCTGGGTGTGGGAGTGTAAAGTGGGAGGTAGTTAATTAGTTAGTCAGTTACATGGGAGTAAATGTTTACTTCAGCTTACCTTTTATAAAGGCTTACACAGAACATTCTCTATTCACTACCTTGATAAACTACACAGCAAATTATACAATCAGCATCAGAAAATAATTGTATAAATTCTTGGTTTTCACATGTGATTTCAAAATATATATTATTAATTATATGTCATTATGACGATGATGATGATCATGATTTTTAGCATCAGGGCAAAAACCAGGAGTAGTACAGCAAATGAGCAAATGTAAGGTGACAAGAAACCTTATACATCTGTCTTTTATCATATGCATTTATATTTCTGTTATATCCCTTAACTGGTTGTCCAGTTTGCCCAAGGATAATATTAACATCTTCAAAACATGAGAAGAGCCATCACTTCTTAAGATGTCTTTACTGCAGTCAGAAAGTCTGAAGTTTTTAGCACCTTTGCCTTTAATCTGTGGTCTCTGTATTACCTTCATTTCACTTTTAGGTGCCGTAAGGTAAAACACCTTCAGTATTCCCTTAGATATCATAAATCAGTATGTTGTCATTCAGCCAAGAATATTTTTAGAGTTACAAAAAAAAAGTGAGTGAACATATTTCTTTTGAAGGAAATTTGCAGAATTCTCTTGCTGAATATGCCAGAAGTACAAAAAAACTGGTAAGAGACATGATGGATGATCAACAGTCTTCTTTGGATTACCTTTCTAATCAGGTACTCTTTTTCTTTATAATAAAGATTTGTACTTGTTATTTCTCACTGCAGGTGTTGTCTTTCTGAGGAGAAAGAGGGCTCATTAAACCATTAAGTTGTGATTAAAGCAGTAGGATTAGAGTGTCTGTCACCAGTCCTTGTACCTCTGGCAGGGTGTGAGTTCCATTTCTACGAGGAGTTATCAGCACTCCGTGTTTCACAACTTAGTGTCATACATGGCAATAGGGACAGTGGAGGACTATTCTTTCACATGGGTACAAACTGCTACATATCACAAAAATGAACTTCAGATTATGTTTACTAAAAATCTTTAGCATGCAAAGTTCCTCACTGCAACCTAATTAAAAATCTTTTATTTTAATTGGCAGGTAAATGAACTCATGAAAAAACTTGTTCTTCTGAACACAGTAATTTTGAGAAAACATCTGGATCCACTTCCTTATAAAGCAGTTCAATCTCATGGTAAGTACTTTTCAGATATAGTCTTGACACCTTCCCTTTTTATTTTTGTATCTTGAAAAGGAGCTAATTAAAGCAAAGGTAAGCAATTGTAACATTGACATTTATCATGTGTTAGTAACATGTGAATTGTGGAAACTTAAGAACTTTTAAAAAACGTTGTCATAAATACTGCTTTAAATCATTTGCAACTGAAAACTCTGGGCATCCTATTTAGCACACTGACTTTTATGTAGAATACCAAGTATGATTATCAGTTAGTGAGTGATCTGAGGCTGCTAAATGGCACATTCTTTTGCAATGAAATAAAGCGTGCTCTGCATCGGCAGTATCCTCATTCAAATGGCATGGAAGTCACTTACACACTGGACAGTTAATCTTCTTTAAAGTGTCCATCCTAACTAAAGGAAATATAACCTCTAAGCAGTCATGCTGGCTGTGGAAGCTTGTTGTCTGAGTATGTTTAGTATATACCTGGCTTAACACTTAGAGGTACATGGTTTTTCATATATATATTATGATGGAAAGGCTTTTACAAGTATAAATACAAATATCTATAGGAAATAGACTTCATTTCCCAGATAATATGCCTTTTTCACAGTACAGGTATTATAAATAAAATGATTAAAAAAATCCGTAAAGTGACCAGATACATAATCTGTAATTTCATGTAGATATGCATCATATCTATTAAGATTAGAAACGACTTTGTCAATACAGTGTCATTTATACTTAGGAGCTTAATGGTGTTTTGAGAATTTTAATTTATCAGATAAATTCATGACAAAGCATGATTTTAGAGTTTGCATGAGATGAAAATTATATTTTAAATAATTCATATGTCACCAAGAAAAGTAATATTCTGGTGCTTAATCTGTATTTTTTTTAAACATGTTTTGCTAATGAATTTCCTTGAATACCTTTTGTCTCTAGGTTTGGACTGCACTCATATTAAAGATACTGTTGGTTCAGTTTCAAAAACTCCAAGTGGTCTGTATGTTATCCATCCAGAAGGATCAAATTATCCTTTTGAGGTAACACATTTATTATTATAGTTAGAATTTGCTTGAGAATATGCATTTAGAATATTTTAAATAGATTTAAAATGTTTTCCATGACAATTTCTCAACAGATGAATAAAAAATGTATGAAATCAGCTGCACGTGTCTGCTACTACTATAATTTTGACATGTTTCTTATTTTCTACAAAGAAATTTAATCTCTGTCATAAGAGCCCATTGTCAGTTTTCATATGCAGTGAAAAATAACAAGGAGGAAAACCCAAGGTGTTTTCCAGCACCTCTTTTGGATATGGAGAAGTGATGTTTTCTGTTTTAGAGATGGAAAACTTAAGAGCAATTGACTGATCCATTTGGCTTTTAATATGGGACTTTTAGATTTTGAATTATTCTGCTGTATAACATTGCCTTCTCTTGTGATGGGGTTCCACTGATGCAGAGTCATCCAAGTGTAGGTGCGGATGTGCCTTGGTTTGAGGAGCAGGTGCTTAGCTCTTGTCTGAGTATCGTTATAACCCAGTCTTGGGGCACAGAGGTATCTAAAATTTTAGTTTTCCTATCCAGTTTTTATATTTATATTCCTAAAACAAGGATATATTCTCCTAAAACAAACTGCAGCAATCATGCTTCCTATCACTGCCTGCCCTTTACATAATTGCCCAGAGTCATAGCGCTCATCTAGAAGAAGGGAAGTTTGGGTTAATTTCCTCAGACTCAGGATATATAGATCCATGCAAACACAAGGAATATTTTGGTTTATGTGTTTATTTCCATTTCATGTTGTTTTATTTAGAGAAGGCCTTATGCATAGTGGAAAGGCAGATATGGCACTTTCAAACCTTCAGCTTCACAGTACCTGTTGAGGTCATTATTTTTTGAAGAAAAAACGAGGAATTTAAGCCAACTAGTAACAAGCAAAGTTTAATATCTAACTTTATAGTGTTCCTTTATATGTAATAAAGGAAGGATGAATCCCTTTATCTCTAGCCAAGTGGAGCCCTTCAAAATGCTGCGAAAAAGGGGCTCAAACTGGTTAAGAAAAGGTTTCAGAATTATGCTGGGATCTCAAAAGAAAAAATGAACTTGATTCTGCAACCCCCAACAGAAAAACCTGTCATTCTCTCTATACAATGCAGTGAGCTCATGAAAAAGATCCGTAACTCATCGGCAAGATCCTTCCATGCAAGAGAAAGGCAAAGACATGTTGCAGTGTTCACAGAACAACCGTATTTCTAGCATGAAAAAAAAGCTACCATAGCAAAAAATGCATCTGATTCAGAATTTCTTCTGGATTGAGGAGGATTCCAAAAACACTAAAGAAAATCATAGTAGTTCGATTAAAAGAACAAGGTAATAATAAATAATGAGAAGAATGCCTGCAGTCATTTCTTTTCTGGTAGATGTTGCACAGAACTTAAAAGACAGTGCCAAAAAACTCTCAGAGGAAAGTATCTAAAATATGTGTTCCATAAAGAATGTTATTTCAAGGAAAACTATTTAATGTGCATTCTTTCATATGTGGAAGTATAAAAAGAGTACAAGAGAAATGATAGATGGAAAAAAATATCAAGACATTAAAATACAAACAAGAAATTATAAAGCATCTTCTAGAGGCTAATAGCCAAGAGTTCTAAATGTTCTGCAGACCAGCAAAATAAGAAAAAATACAGAGGCAGAAAATCATAGTAAGAAACTAAGGAAAAGGAAACAAAGCCAAAATGAAATAATTTATTTCAATGAGGACCTTTTCAGCAATAAGATAACTTTTTATGCAATGGAACCTAAATGGAAATGTCTTTAGAATAATTTGCATAAAGATATCAGTTAAATGAAAACTATTTAGACAATGTGATCCTATTCTTATTTTTCGTGTTTAATACCTCATGTTTCTGAAAATGAGTATAGATTTTGATGCTTAGCTTGTGCTAATTGAACTCCAAATTCCAGGAGAATAGGAAAATCTAGCTTTAGTGGTAGGGGCAGGTTTCTGTCACATCAGAAAGTTACTCCCAAATAGGCTTTTGAGCATTTAATCATGAGCTGTTTAAAAACAAATTTGCTTTTGGAAAAATTAATCATGACCAATTTCTGATACATTTTCCAATTAGTAAACATAGATCAATGATATTTCTCAGTTGGATCAGGAAAACTAAACAGTTGTTTAGAATATACTTATACACACTGCAGGTGGAAAGGGAAGAAATATTCAGTAGAACCATCCTCCTTCTCATTTAATATGAGTTGTACCTGGCACAATCATGCCCTTCATACCTTTCATGATATGAGACATAGACCAAACTGTAAAGCAGATTAACTATAAGTCTTTACAATTGCAACATTTCCATAAGGGATTAAGAAAACTACACAGCCATAACTGTATTTTTCTGTATCTATCTAATATTTTTGGTTAGCTGGTGTATGTATTGGTGCTGTATCTAACTGGCTCATGAGCTCTCATGTAGAACCAAATCTGCTCCTTCTGTGAATTATTAACACTCATATTGATTTATATTGGACCGAAGATTGATGTTGTGACCAAACAGGCTCCTCATAATATTTCTGACTCACAGTCAGAGGAGTAGCCATGCGTGCAATCATCTTCTCGAGACAGTGGATGAGGCAATGAGATTATTTTGAATGGGGTTTAGGTATTTTCATCTAAATATTCATTTTGGATTCTTCTATATCCTCCTTGGGTAACTGAAATAAGCATGTGATTCTCCAGGGAATAAGGGTCACAATTTTTTTTCATGCACGTGAACCTTACTATGATTCATTTAGTATTTGTTTTGCAAAGATTGCCCAAAGTATATTACTCGAAGATCCGAGATTCCTCGGGTTGTATTAGATGAAATTGCAGCTCTGTCCTGTTGCTTTCTTGTCGTTCGTTGAGAAAATGTTGTTAAGTCACAGAGGCTCTCTGTACAACATTGATGTTTTCCTGCCAAGGAGCAAGTCTGGTTTCCTGAAAAATAACTGGCTACTACAGGCAATGGGGCTGCAACATATAATGCTGAGCCTGACACAAAACTTTTTAAGGGTTAAACTGACTTACACCTAGTTTCTCCTTTTATCAGCTGGCTAAGACTGCAAATCTCTCTTTTCTGAAACGTTTCATTTTGTACATTTCCTGTAACGTCAACAAAAATTTCTTACTTTAATCCATCACTTGTGCATCCGCTTAATGTTATGGCAGCTAAAATGATATTCTGAACTTACTTTTGTTTCCACAAGAAGCTTACTGGCTCCATAGCTGTAAGCATTTTCCAGGTTAATTCTCCTGATATTAGACACATTTGGAGACAAAAATGAGTCTCTGTTTTTAAACACTAATTATGCATACTATCCCTTAGAACTACTTTGAATAGCTTAAGTAGTGCAGTGTCTAAATGTGCAACATGATCTTTCTATATCAGATTCTCAGACTTTATAATCCTAGTTATAACTGGTCAAGATTTGGCACTGAGGACATACTTAGGAAAGTCAATTACATATCTTACGTTAGATGGGCTGAGGAGAAAACATGCCACATAATGTGATATTCCAAAGCAGAACAGATGGCAGCTGGACCACTGCCATTTGACATACTGTTGGGCACAAATTTTAGCAAAGACGCATAAATACTCATAAATTTGAGAGCTGATCTTATGTATTCAGTGGTACTGCTCAGTTGCAGGCAGTTATATGTTCACATTGGGACTTCCCTGGATTGGGGCCACTTCTTAGGTAGAGGTTTTTGCTGCTTCAAATTATTGTTATTGCTGGGTTATTGCTATCACTGTTTTCCATTTCCTCACCCTTATTAAAGGCTCTAAATTTCCCAGGCACCACAAACACAGTATTCTCTGGAAGAAGGCATGGTAGTGAGGGAGAACATATAAGAAGTTGTGTCTGTTTTGCTTTGCTGAAATAAAAGTTTATTCGGTGTTGCTGCCTGTATCAATGATATTTTGCCTGATTATTACATGACATTGCAAGTTGCTTCTCTTTCATGCTATGGATGTTACAGTGACATTTATCAAAGCTTATTTATTATATTTGTTTTGAACAGAACTACTCAGGGGTTTCTACTGGTTGAAGAAATATCCAAATCAAACAGTGCAACAAGAACAGATAAAATATACTGCAGCTTCATTTTTTTATTTTCTTAGAGTGTTTTTTAAAGATATTTGAAAAGTATGTTACTTCGCAAAATTCTGAATAGTCCACCTTTAATTGTTTTCTTCATAAAAGCTGTTTCAAGAATGCTTGATCATATCTCTGTCTATTTTAGGTTTTGTGTGACATGGATTTTCGAGGAGGTGGATGGACTGTGGTTCAGAAAAGAACTGATGGAATTGTTCAGTTTCAGAGAACATGGTCTGAATATCTGGATGGATTTGGTGACCTTAATGGTATTAATTTTAATTACTCTAAAGTGCTTTGGAACAAACATTACTCCTGCTTTTATGTGCGCTACATTCCACTAAATTGTGTGGTATTTTTAGTAGTATAAAGTTCTTGTTTCTTATTTTTACTTAAGGATTTTTTTTTCATCAAATCTGTTGCGTGATCTTCCCAATAATGACTACTACCCCACTAGAGTCTTTAGCTATTGCAGTCTCACAAGAGTGTTTAAAATGCTACATTTTCTGCCTGAAATTATTTATAGATTGTATTTCCTCTCTTTTCAGATTAAAAAAAAAGTGCCTTTGTTGGTTTGAATCATATTTGCAAAATATTTCCTTAGAGCAGAGAAAAATCAATGATATTTCACCATAGGGCATGCAAAATTATAAACAACAGAAATATTTCAGGAGCTAATACCAACACAACTGTGATACTAATTTTTTATTGCCACCTTTAATCCCGCAAGTCTAAACCCATTTGCTTTTTCAGAAGTTTATCTGGGATTGCAATGGGAGCACACAGCTCTTCTGTACAAAAAAGTACAGCTCATATGGGGCTAAAAGTGTGATTTATGGAGGCAGCAAATCTTGAAATCAGGGCTTAAATTTCAAGAATAGGGTTTGCATTTTTTTTGCATTTCATAAAATGCTGACATTATCATTTCTCAGTATTGCCCTTAGGAGTGCTACTGAATTCTGTTCATGCAAGTGGATCTTTAGCATATCCAATTTTTGTGGTCTTCTAAGATACATTGCAGATGAATATTTGTAATCTATCATCTGGACAGATTTCTAAAAAATATCACAGAGAAAAAAAAGATGATGCACACATGGAAATTCTTTACATGGATTTCCTAAGGAAGTAGGAAGAATTACTCTGTTCCTTCATTAGTCTTTCAAAGGAATATAAGCCCATCATGCAACTTTAATTACATTTGGTTCAGGAAGGAAAGTAAAAAAACGAGAACAATCACTTTTTCTTTTACAGTTTCCATTTCTAGACTATATATTATATTTCTCTTTAAGGAGAATTTTGGCTTGGGCTGAGGAAGATTTTTGACATAGTAAATCAAAAAGCCACTCATTTCAGTCTTTATGTGGATTTGGAATCAGAAAATGACAAGCATGCCTATGCATCATATGATGGATTTTGGATAGAGGATGAAACATGTGCTTTTAAGCTCCATTTGGGGCATTATTCAGGAAATGCTGGTAAGAACTTCCTTCTTTGAAGTATTTAAAGGTAGTTGCTCCCTTTCTTAATATGAAAAAATGCATTCAAAAGAATAATAATTAACTTCAAAAAATTTATTTCTAATGTGTTTTTTCTCTGGTATGTAATGAACACTTGTGCAGATAAATGTTTAATGATATGGTGATCAGTTATGCCAAAATTAATCTTTACATTGTGGGAAATTGCTTTATCACTTCAATGTCTTTAATGGAATACATGAGTAAACAATCCTGTAATTAAAAAAACAAAATAAGAAAAATAAAGGATCTTAATGGAATGGGATATATGTATAAAATAAATAAGGGATTTTGTGGGTGTTAGTGTTCATTTACCTAATGGTACAATTATTTAGATGCCCATTATCTTGTCATAAATGTGCTGATGTTAGTGGCAGTCTTCCTGATGATGCTTTGGATAATTCAGAAGTGCCCAGATAGTCACGTACAAAGGATAGAGAAAGAAACTGAGTGAAACAAAGTTTGCCTACAATGTGTAACAGTTGCTAGGTGATACATAGACACAAATTAATTCCAGACCTCCCTTAATAGCGCAAATATACTAAGCGTGCAAAGACTTGCATTAAGTATTGCATCATGTCTTACTGCTTTTTTCCATGCTATGCAAGAATGGTTCTTATTATCAATGAAATATTTAGTCTTGAAAGGTGTTGGTGCTTTACTCTGTATTTTTGAAAAACACTATTTCTTCAGTAAGTTCTTAAGTAGGACAACAGAGTCAGTAATAATTGACCTTTGTGTTTTAACAATTCCATCTCATTTCATGACTCACTCTGGGGCTTTGGGCATGTTATTGGAAAATCTGAAGTTACAACCCTTTTTGTTTACTTTTATCTTTTCTTCCTCTGTCTTTGAGAACAGAAGCCTTTACCTTCATAGCCAGCATGCATCGCTAAAACCAACAAAAATATAAAGATGTTTCATTGATTTTTAACTTCTTTCATATTTCTCAGTATTTTTTTCTTCTTTTCCCTGCATCTTTAGCACTTTTACAGCTCATTATCTGGTACTCTTGAACTACTTTTGAAGAATTCTACTTTTCTAATAAATTCAGAGGAAAAGTTTGCGAGGTGTGCATCAAGTAAGAAATGTTTCTCCATGAATAACTTTTTTATCATTCTGTTCCACCTGTTGTACTTAGGTGATGCATTTAGAGGATATAGAAGAGAAGATAACCAAAATTCCATGCCTTTCAGCACTTTTGATGTTGATAACGATGGGTGCAGGCCAATGTGCACTATTAAAGGACAGCCTGTAAAGAGCTGCAGTAACTTCAGTGATAACACTGGATGGTGGTTCAACAAGTGTGGCCTAGCAAATCTCAATGGTGTTCATCGTTACACAGGTAGATTTCTTGCAACTGGAATTCACTGGGATACATGGACAATGAATAAAAAACCAGTCAAAATTAAATCAGTTTCAATGAAAATTCGGAGAACCAATTATCCATATTTCCATTAACATATGAAAATAGAAATATACCTCTTCTTGCAATTATGTGGAATGATGTATCACTACAATGATAAATACCTTTCATCTTCAGTTGAACGTTCAGTCTTAAAACTTTATTAGATATTTCTATAATACAGTTACTCATTTTTATCATGAAATGTAAGCATTCATAGTGTTCCCACTTGAGAAAGAAAGTCCTAAGAAGAACTGGGTTTTCAGAAGAAGGATTAAGCTGAGTGTTTGTCAGCTTTTATTCAACTGCATCTTAGACAATCTCAGAACCAGCAGAAAAAATTGTAAAAAGAAGTGTAATGCTGACTTTTAAATGTGCTTTTTCTATGCTCTCCACATACCTAAATTGGCAAGAAATTTCAGTACATTTTATTTGGAAAAACCATATGCCTGCCATTTTCATCATAATATTTTGGAAAAATAATTGTTCTTCACCTTAAATTAATTTTTCAGAATCAGCTCTTCTTTCTATATTCCTTGTCAGGCAAGATAACGATTGTTCCAATGTATAAATAATGTTTTGTATACCATCAAACAGGACCTGATTTTTTTATACAAGTAAGGTTGATAGTGACATTCAAGAACTACAATCGATTTTATATTTAATTTTCATAGTCAATGTGTTCCTTAATCCAGTTTGGCTCTACCATTGTCTGTTCCACAATTCACTACAAATGAAAACTTTTTTTCAAAGAAAACTTACAGCTTTTCTTATAACAGTTGCAATTTGCAATTTTTGGATATATGGGCCTGATCTTATGTTTTTCATTCTTAGTGGTATTCACTTTGTGAACAATCATGTGGTAATGAATAAAACCAACTTAAGTTGTGTAAATACATTTAAAACTAAGGTTTGTGAGTTCTTTGAATTTCTGTCAATAAAAATAGAATAATATCAATAAAAATGGGAATATTGTCAGTACGGCAGTGTTTCTGGAACCTGGCATCTAATCTGTAGCAGCTAGGCATGGCATTTCTCACCTTTGCTTCAGTTTCAGCAGACCAGCTCTGTGGTAGCATGTGGAATGAAAACAGTTAAAAACTCTACAAATTTCCTCTTTGCTGTTTTTTATTTTAACCAAGAATTAATTCAGTGAGCAGAAACCGTCATTGATTCAGACCCACCACGGTTTAGGACTTCTTCCCAAAGATTTATGTAGTTATAGGAGGAAATTAAGCTATTCATAGGGTATGTTACAAGGTTAAGGCAGAGAAAACATTCCTCTTTTCTTGTATGCTTGACTAGCCTTTAACAGTTGTAGGTAAAAAGTTGCTAAAAGCAAGTTTCCTCTCTGCTAGAGGGAAACTGAGGACTATCCTTTTGGGGGGCTTACAAGAGAAGCATGGTAGGAAGTAGCTTGAGGAAAAATATCACAGGCCTTGTAGAGGGACTGTGAGAAAGGGGATAGGCCCCGCTCTTGGGGGAGATGGAATACTCTGGGCACAGTGGGGGTTTGTTGTCACACACTGGAGTCTTTGAAATTGGAGCTGAAGGGACTGTATGTACACCCTCTTCACCCCGCCCTCACACCAGCCTTATTAGGAATGCAACTGCTTTGAACGGCAGGCTGGACCCAGCAGACCTATAAAGGTAGATACTAAAATGAAAGAGCTTCTGCACTAAGATTAACAAGCACTGGAGCTTAGGAAGAGTATTAATTCTGGCTGCAAGCCTGGATGTTGTCACTGTATTAGGGCTCTTATGTCAGAAAGATCCCCCAGCCTGTGGCACAACAATCCTACTGGAGAATGCCACCAGCTAAATTTCATGGAAATTTAATGGCTTTAGTGGAAGCCTCAGACTTTGATGGTGTGGCCTATGTTCTGATAACCAGGTCCGAGCCTGTGAGCAGGAGTCTAAGTAGGTGCTTTGGATGTATATAGCTATATTCTACTGACACCCTGAGGCTGCTTTTGGCTTAATTAGAATTCCTGCTTAAAAAATGAAGGTGGCAAATGAAGATTGCAGACCTGTGCTGGCAGATACTAACACATTTAATTATGAGGTTTAATCTCCCCATTGTCAGCATTGGCTAGACTAGCTGGCAGCAACAAATCTTAAAAGGAGATGGACCTGAATTAGAGCTTAAAGAACCATTCTTGTAAATAGACATTGTTTTAAAACATAGTGTATGCCTAGAAAATCAGAGTGCTAGAGATTAGCTGGCAGCTTCCTGGTGCATTTCTGAAATACAGCAATGACCAGAACACAGTTTCCATGTGATAGATGGCTGTTGTCTTCAAAGGTTCATTCCATTTCCTCCCTAGTAACAAAAAAACTGTGAAAACAAATAAATTTTTAGTTAAACACAGAGAACTTTCAAGGACATTAAACTATTTCCAGGGGCCTATGTTTCATATTTGCAGCTGGTTCCCAACTGCCATAAGATAATATAAGATTTGTGTGGCCATGTATTTAGGACTGATAATCAGTTGGTTATTTCCCAAAAAATCTTGTTTCAACTATAATATAAGGGAACATGTAGGGTGTAGCATATTAAGAGAAACCAATTGAGTGTTTAAAATAAAGAGTATCTTGGTTTAATTGCACTTAATATCGACTCCAGGAATAATGATTCAAACTATGAGAAGTTGTCATTAAAGGACACGTAATCTCTGATGTTATGAAACTGCATTTCTTTCATTTTCTTTTTCCAAAAGTATGTTTTTAATTTGTAAATTTCAATTTGGTGAACTCAAATTACTTAGTTATTTGACCATTCTGGTCACAAGAAACCTTTCTGGTGACTTTAATTTTGTTTTGCATGTCTCCCTCTGGAGCATGCCCCATATTGTCCCATTGCAAAACTGGAAGCCAGCAGAGACAATCCATTGGCATGGGAGAAGTGCTTTGTGGGATTTCTGTTGGTATGGCTGTATAAGGAATGTAAGTTATTTACAGAAGGGGTGCTGGAAACCTGCACACCCATTTCCAGGCTGGGTATTGATCTGCCAGCTGTTCCTATAAAGACAGGATGCACTTATTTAGCAGCTCACTGTAAAATGAGTTACAATTGAGGAAAGGCATCCATGGCTTTCAGTGGATGCAGGTTTTGCTGACATGTTCTGTATTCATTGACCAGAAGTTAAGTTGTTACTTTACAATATACTATAACAAGTATTTCTTATATTTGTTAGAATGGAATGGTGCAAATGGCACTGTGCTATTCAGGAATGTACAAAGATATAATACAAGTACAGAAGGGAATGGTCCTTTCATTGCAGAAAGCTTTTTTGCGCCATAATTTCAAATTTTAGGTTTGTGTGTGTGCAGAAATCACACACGAGCAGACAAACCCAGGTACATATTACCAGTGCAATTCCCAGGGAGACAGAAGGCTGCTAATACCAGTATCAAAGGGACTCACAACCGTATATTTTCCATGTGTTATCCTCCATTGGCTCAGCTTTTCCCCAGCCTCATCTGGTCCAACAGTTTTCGGGGTTGGTGTTTGTGGCAGGCCGTCCTTCATAGGCGAGGCTGTCTAACAGAAACAAGCCTTCAGAAGCAAAGACCAGGCTCAGCTTTGAGTCCAGTAAAGCTTTGTTATAAAATCCATCCAAAACGGAGAGGGTTTTCCCAGGTACACCTCCTTCGTCCGCTGCCAAGAGCCTGAATCCCACGAGGTTCCAAGCCCGGCAGGGCGACTGGCGCGCCGGGAACCCGTGTGCTCGAGGCAGCCGCTAGGGGGCGCCAGAGAGCCGAGCGCGCCGCGCTCTCCTGCCCTGCGGCTCCATTTCCTTTCCTTCCCTTTCCTTTCCTTGCCTTGCCTTGCCCCTTGCCTTGCCCCTTTCCTTTTTCCTTTCCTCTCCCCTTTCCTTTTTCCTTTCCTTTCCTTTTTCCTTTCCTTTCCCCTTTCCTTTTTCCTTTCCTTTCCTTTCCTTTTTCCTTTCCTTTCCCCTTTCCTTTTTCCTTTCCTTTTTCCTTTCCTCGTGGCGCTGTACCCCCTCTTACTGATCACTTCCTGCCCTCTCCATGGGGTCTCCCTCCTTCCCCTACCCCTAGTCCTGGCCACTCCTCGAGTTCTCCCTATTGGCTCCTGTATCCCAACGCCGCCCATGTACCGCCCCTGTGCCCTGAAACCATTTGCCCATGTGCTCTCCCCGCCCCCCTGGCACCCGGGTAAACTGAGGCTCCAGGCCATGTGCCTCTCTCTCTCTCTCTGCCTCTGGGAGCAGCCTGCCAACAGCTCCTCTCCTCTGCCTTTGGGGGCCAGCCC